>CAUYRH010079811.1:0-46400 GCA_963574655.1 Perodicticus potto
CTCACCATCCTTAATCATCAGAGAAATGCAAATCAAAACTACTTTGAGATATCATCTAACTCCAGTAAGATTAGCCCACATAACAAAATCCCCAAACCAGAGATGCTGGCGTGGATGTGGAGAAAAGGGTACACTTCTACATTGCTGGTGGGAATGCAAACTAATATATTCCTTTTAGAAGGATGTTTGGAGAATACTTAAGAGATCTAAAAATAGACCTGCCATTTGATCCTATAATTCCTTTACTAGGTATATATCCAGAAGACCAAAAATCACATCATAATAAAGATATCTATACCAGACTGTTTATTGCTGCCCAATTCATAATTGCTAAGTCATGGAAGAAGCCCAAGTGCCCATCGACTCACGAATGGATTAATGAACTGTGGTACGTGTATACCATGGAATACTATGCAGCCTTAAAGAAAGATGGAGACTTTATCTCTTTCATGTTTACATGGATGGAACTGGAACATATTCTTCTTAGCAAAGTATCTCACAAATGGAAGAAAAAATATCCAATGTACTCAGCCCTAATATGAAGCTAATTTATAGCTTTCATATGAAGGCTAAAACCCAATTATAGCACAAGAATATGAGGAAAGGGGCAAGGGAGAAGAGTGGAGGGGGGAGGATGGGTGGAAGGAGGGTGATTGGTGGCATCACACCTACAGTGCATCTTAGAAGGGTACAAGTGAAACTTACTAAATGCAGATTATTAATGTCTTCATATAGTGATTAAAAGGCCATGAAGGCTATGTTAAACAGTTTGATGAATATATTTCAGATTGTATATGAAGTCAGCACATTGTGCCCCATGATTGCACTAATGTACACAATTATGATTTAGTTAAAAAAAAAAAAAGGGGCGTAACCTGTGGCTCAGCGAGTAGGGCGCTGAGGTATATGCCGAAGGTGGCAGGTTCAAACCCTGCCTTGGCCGAACTACAAAACAAAAAAATAGCCGAGTGTTGTGGCTGGCACCTGTAGTCCCAGCTACCAGGGAGGCTGAGGCAAGAAAATCCCCTAAGCCCAGGAGTTGGAGGTTGCAGTAGCTGTGTGACACCATGGCACTCTATCGAGGGCGATAAAGTGAGACTCTGTCTCTACAAAAAAAAAAAAAAAAGGTTAAAAAAAGACTGCCTTAAAATTTGAGGTGAAGGGGACTATACAGGATGGGAAAATATATCAATAAACATGGTATGTGCTGCCTTCTCTGTCTTCGGATACTTAACAGGGTACGTTTTCAATCTATTTATTTAAGTAATCCAAAAGTAAACCAGAGGAGGGAAAGAGAGGAAGAGAAAAATTCTTTCCTCATCACCAAACCAAACACTGCAAAATAATGTTGCCATTCATAGGAAGGGAGTCTAATTAAGAGTCAAGACCTGACCTTGCTTACAAAAGATGGCCCTGTCCAAAGGCCAGCGGGTCAATCTGGGCTGAGCTTGACCCTTGACTCTCTGGCAGGCTGAAAAAGAGAAGAAACTGACCTCAACAGGGCTGGATCAATAGCCGCTGTTGCTCAAGAGAAACAGTAAGACCTACAGGAAAAGCTCACAAAGAATTGTGCTCCTTGCTGCAACCTAGGGCAATCGCAGTGAAGAGAGTAATTTTGTCTTTGACACCTCTCTCTTCCCTTTTAGCATCTACTTGTGTCAAATTTCTTTCCCCTCCTCAGTGCTCCTACCCCCCCGCCACCTCTCAACCAAATTCGGGTTCATCTGGAATGGATTACATTCACAAATTCACTTTCACACTAGGCCTGGTGTCATGTCACCAGGGAGAATAGCATTTTATTGTGGATTACGGGCCAATTCCTTAGGTCAAAGGCATGAATCCCTAATACCAGGGATGGGTATGATCACAGATGAATGCAGCTAAAGAGACAGGCTGCTCTGGAGAGTTAAATGATGGCTACTTATTAAGCAAGGGGCCTCCTCAATCCATGAAGCAGCATGGTTAAGAGGTGGCTGGTGGAGGTGAGAGATGCTGTCTTTCAAACTGCCCCCCTTCCCCGCCAGGCCCTCCAAATCAACATCCAGTATAAGAAAAATCCACAGGCTTCTCAGTAAACACAGCTACATAATGAGCCCTGCAATACTGCCTCCCATTCAGCCCACCACTCCAAGCCCTTCTGATTTAGTCATTGTGGTGATGCCACTGCATCAGCTATGAAACCTTCCAGCCCAGAGAGGCTTGAGGCTTCCATGCCAGGCAACAGGAGGAAAAGCAAAGTTCTGCTTTCTTCCGGCCCTCACCTCTCCTGCTTTCCAGACCTCTGAAAAGCCACATGGCTACAAAAGATACCTTGGCCCAGGAAAACCAAGTAGGAACCTACTCACAGTAGAAAATCTAGACAGATAATAGGCAGGTGAAGCAGATGTTTGTGGATGGCAAAGATGGATATGGGAAGAGAAAAGGGGGCCTCTAATCGACCCAGAGAAGATACATATGAAAATCCACGCTATACAGGGGTGCAAAATGCTTCCGGCTTTGGAAGGAGAATGTACTTATTGTTCCCATCTTGATCCCTTCAACTGAGCTTTGGGGATTTTATTTATTCAGTCAATTTAGCATGTCTTAGTAACAAATTCTTGTTAATTTTGTTCCTCTTTGGAATGACCTTAGTGTGCAGGGAGAGATGGTGAGAGAGAGGCAGCGGGAGGGAAACTGGCCTGCCAGCATCATACTGAGAAAGCCTTCTTTTCAATTACTTTCCTGAACACGTAGAATGAATTTTAACAGGCTGTGCTTTTCCTGGGACATTTTTTCTTTGAACTCCCAGACTTCCCTTCATTGCAAGTTGCCATAATATGAACCAGATTTTTTTTCTCCCTCTTGTTTGCTTAAAAGGCATTAACTATAAATTAGAGTATCTTAAGAGCAAGGTGTCACAGGCGGGGTCTCAGGCTCCCAAGCCCCACGGCTGGGAGAGGGGCCAGGCTCCAGGAGCTAGACCAAGGATGATGCCACCCTCCTTTTCAAAGATATCCAGTTACATCAATGTACAGAAACTGCCTTGTTTGACTGAAGCATTAAGTTTTACTTTTTTTCCCTCCAACATATTTCTTTCCTAGAAGACCAAGAAAGGGAAGAGTGGTTTTAAACATTTCTTCCAAGTTATTTTCCATGTAATTCTTTCATTCTAAAGAACATTCACCTTCTGTGGATACCGAGGTTCATTTGCAATGTTCCTAAGCCTAGAAGAGATCCCTTGATGGTCACTGCACAAGAAGGCAATGACCACCACAATCAAAAATTTGGGATCTTTACAACTGCACATACCCATATCCCTTAGTGTCTGAACATCACGTCTCCCGGGGACAAAGCCACCTAATAAGCAGACAACCGTTGTTTTATGCAGTTTAGCTTTAGTTTCTAGGACACCCAAATATATACTAGATGTCCAAATTTAGGAAACAGTCACTGAGCATCCACTGTTTACCAGGCATAGTACTAAACAATTTCACAATTGCTCATGTCTCCAATATGCTTTACAATTGTAACACCATGTTGCTCCATGGCTCTCTGACCAGGGAAGCATCCAAGGAGAAAGGGGATGAGCCATCAGTTGCTAAAGCCCATTTCAGACAAAAGAGTCTAACAACAAATTTTTGACTTGCAAGAACTGGGAACTTGAGATCAAAGAGTTTAGTTTTGAATTCTGAAAGGGCTTTTCCATCCAAAAGCTCATCCAAAAAGTTGGGGTCTGAGTGCAGGGTATGACAGGAAGGTACACTGCAGAGAAGAGGCAGGCGACAGCCTAGGGCAGCGTCTCCCTCCTTCCCCCAGGCTCCATTCAGGAGGACACATGGAGAAAGGGGAAGAGAAGGGTGGCTGAGGCTTCCACAACAGAATACCATAGACCAGGTGGCTTAAATAACAGAAGTTTATTTTCTCACTGTTCTGGAGGCCCAGGTCAGAGTCCCAGGTCAGAGTCTGGCAGGGTGGGTTTCTGGTTATAGATTGTGGTGTCTTTCTGGCTTACAGATGTCCACCTTCTTTCTGTGTCCTCACATGGCCTTTCTCAGTGGGTGGGAGAGAAACAGAGAGAAAGCAAGCTCTCTGGTGTCTTTCTTATAAGGGCTCTGATCCCACCACAAGGGCCCCACACTCATGACCACTTCTAAACCTAACTTCCTCCTTAAGACCCTGCCTCCAGACACTATCACCCTACAAACACATGGGTTTGGTAGGGGACACAAATCAGTCCAGAGCAGGGGTGAATCCCTTTGAGACAAAGGAGAGGGACTAAAGTGCTAAGTGTGGGCCCTTTTCCTTCTGCTCATGCAGCCCCTCCCCCCAGCTCCTGTAGAAATATGAGGGGTGGGAGTAGAAACCTTCAGAGAGTGTTGGGAACCAAAGGAAAAGGGACTTGTGTCCCCCTCCCGAGTGAGAAAGGGGAGCTGAGAGACCACTCACGATATCCCCAGCAAAACAAGACAAGAGAGAACAAACAGCAGGGAGGGGAGTCTAGTCTGAGAAAGGAACTGGGGCAGTGACCCTGAGGCCATATATGTCTGCAGAAGATGTCGAGGCATGAGGTGGCCAGCCCAGAGCTTTGAGTCCAGGGCAGGGACGCAGGGGTGTCCGTGAGTCCCGGCAGCACTCGAGGGGACCATGCTGGTAGACAGGGGCCTGCAGCCCACCAACCCTCCTCTGTGCTGCAGAACAGAGCAGGAGTGACATCTGCATAGGAACATGGGGAGCTGGAGGACCAGGAGATACGAACTATGGCTCAAGTGGCCAGCAAGAGCCAGCAGGGAAGGACAGCAGGGACAAAACTCTCTTTCCTGGGGGCCACAACACTATGTGTGCTCCCTCCTTCCCCCAGGTTCCATTCAGGAGGACACATGGAGAAAGGGGAAGAGAAAGAAGCTCAAGGAGAGAAGAACTTGAGAGAGAAAGTTTTCCAGAGACTGAGCTAGTTCAAAAGAGACTTCTAACCAGAAGTGACTCACTTTACCTGACTAGATGGCAGAGCCCCCTGCCTCTGTCTACTAAGGGGAAATAAATGCCTATTGAAGAAGTTCAGGGAATGCCCCCCAAAAAATGCCCCTGTGGGGTGCTCAACATTTGGAACTGAGGGTAATTGAGGAATAGTGGATGCAGGCAGAGGCTTTCTCTGAGATCCCCTTATCTGTCTGTCTAAGGATAGATTCTCCAAAAGGAACTCAACTGACCTGACTTCGCTCCCTGGGACTCTTATCAATCAGGGAAGATTAACTGGGATCTCAGAATAGCGCCTAGAGGTTGACCCCAGCCCAGAGAGCTGTCACCTCTTCTCCTAAGAGTTGCTAGGAGGCAACCGGTATTACCTGAGAACTTCTTATCTGTATAACAAGACAACTTTTATTCCCCACACATTTCCTCCCCTCACTGTCTTCCCATAACTTTGAGACCACCACCTTGAGAAGGCCACCACCTTGGCCACCACCCAAGCTCCTATTTCTTTTTGTACCTCAGGATGCTACATGGGTTCCATCATCTTCTCATATTTTGTGGGACCCCCGTGCCTGTGTACCTAATTAAATATTGTTGTTCTCCTATTTTATGTCAACTGGAGCCTAGTCAAAGAACCTAGAAGGGTAGAGAGAAGCCACACACCACCTCCCCTATGCTGCCAAGAGCAGTGAGGGCTCCTGAGCAATTTGAGCTCAGTTATGAACCAAGTTACATATCTGCAGATTCCAATTTGTGGCTCAATTTGTACACCACATTGACTGCCATAAGAATTATTATTTTCATTTTTCAGATGAGAAATGTGTAGAAGCAGATTGTATATGGACATACAACTTACAACAATGATAGAAGCTGGAAGTGAACTTGAACCTTCTGAAACCAAACTCAAGGTGTCTGTTAGCTCCTTGTTCTACTTTCCCCCAACCCTCTCTCAGCAGGCATAGTTCTCCTGGGTGAAAATTAGGGTAGGGAAAGAAATCCTCAGCTGCCTGCACAACTCTCAACCTGGGGAACGATCAGAGAGCACAAACAAGGTAAGACCCCGTGTTTTTTCTGGGCCTAGGCTTCTTTCCTCCAGGCACCAATGCCAACTAGTCAGTGGAACACATGCGGCCATAGGGTCATGCAATTCCCTAATTCATTAACCACAATAACACTACCTGACTGGGGTGACTGCTGTCCCCTGTGTCTCCATACACATACTGATGGATTTATACATGTGTCCAACACCAAGCCCTCCTTCTTTTGCTCCTTCTTTTGATTCCATCTGGATTTGCACATCACCCTTCCCTTAAGACAACCTGTGTCCACCTTGGACAGTTGTCTTAGACCAGAGCACAAACCACCTCTTTGCATTGTCATAGCACTTTAATAAAGGAAGTAATTTCTTTTTTTAATTTTAACTCTAAGTAGTTTTTTTCCCCTAAGTGTTGACAAATCCTACTATGAATTTGTGGTGAAAGCTGCCCAAAGCATTAGGCAAAGACTAGTTGGTGTTAACATGACTTGCTTTTCATTTCCTAGTAGTTTGGGGGTCTGTATTTTTGGTGCAAATCAGTTTCCTACCAATTAAGTCTACTTATTTCTAAAATGCTATTTCAATTTGAACCTAGGTTTTACTGTCAAATTTTACATCTCATTTTGCTCCCAACGTTTTACAACCCATGCTAAAGTGATCATAAAATGTCTGTATGGAATGGGGACACCCAATTAACATCATTGTCCTCTCTTACTTTCGTGTCTTTAGATTGGATGGCAAGAATAACAGTAACTGGATTTTTATAGTACTGACAACATACCCAGCTCTGTACTGGGTTGTTTGCAAAGAATTTTGTCAGTCTTCATAATAGCTCTGTGACGTGGGTTCTATGATGGCCTTCATTTGTCTGAGTCACACAGAGGTGATACATTCTGCCCAAAGCCACATAGTAGCAGGTGAGAGAATCTAAACTGGAACCCAGGTCTCTCTGACACCAAAGCCCACATTCTTCACCACTCTGCTATACAGCCACATAGAAACAGGGTACAACATACCCTCAAATAATTTGGTCAGTTAGAAGGAGAGGTTTACATTAGAAGTGTTGAATAAAATACTCTTGTATGTCTGTCTACAAGAGTAATTTAAAAGCCAACCCCCTAACGACTAAATCAACACATAAGCCTTCTCCATACAAATAGCTACGTTCTGACATGGTGACGATGTCCTCTCTGTGATGACCATCTCAGGACATGTGAACAAGTTGAACATGTTTCCCTTGACCCTCAGGGGCTGTGCTAAGGCTGCCCGCTGGTCAGGCAGCACATGCAGTTAAGGCTGGCTGGTTTGTATCCTGATTTTCCTGCTGTGGTTGCTATGAGGCGGAATGAACAGAAGGCAGGGGGGTTTCTCTATAATCATCAAATGTGTTTACAGCAAGTCCCCAGTTTTCACCACCTCTCTTTTGACCAGTGCATTTACCCAGCCATGTCTCAGAGCCACCTATATTTAACTTTTCATCACCTTAACTCAAGAATTTGTCAGTTTCCACCAGGCGGTTAATATTATCAGTAGCTGGCTTCCCAATCAATGCTTGAGTGCCATCTAGGTGTCAACAGTGGGAACTGCAGCCACCATGGGCAGATGGTTCTTTTCTCCATCTTTCTTTCAAGCACAGAAAGTAGGAGGGACCTGCATTAAGATCTTCATTACATGACTCTCCACTGGGCATTATGTCTAGAAAATCATGAAAATATGGTTTCTGGTTTTAGAGGCTTTGTGTTATGTAAGACTGGAAAAAGAAGTTAATAAATCTAATTTATTTTGTGACTTACCTCAAGATCACGTGCACTGAAATCACTAAACATCCCAGAATATTAAGCAAGTTAGACTCGAGATAAAGATAGGTTGTTTCCCAAATGGTTTCTGCCACCAAAATGCCTGATTTTATCTTGAACAAATGAGGCTCTCTGGGCATCAGTGTTCTCAGCACTATCTTCTCAATAGTCTCAGTAAGAGTGGTCGATAATATGCTGTAAGCCCTTCCTCCAAGGCCCATTTCTAGAACAGAAAACAATCCTCCCACATGACAACGTATAGCGGCTGTTATTTTGTTTCAAGCTGGCAGGTGGAATAACAAAGAACAAAGCACCTTGTGACTTTTTGAGGTAAGTAGGGCAGATATTGCCTAAGGGCACGCACATTATACAGCTTGCCCTTTCCCTGACTAACATAATCCTGACAATGTTTGTGTTGGCAATGTCCCCATAAAACCAGATCCATGACTGGCTAATGGTGGAGCTCCTGGGAAAGCTATTGTTTATACGAAGAAGATAAGGTACAGACTCAGTCAACAAGTACCTTATACCCTTAGCCCTTCCTGCCTGGAACATGGACTTCATAGAAGAGCCAGTTTGGGTTCATTAAAACATATGGTCACCTGCTCAAGGTAGAAGATCAAGATTGTAGAAGCAGTTTGGCCCTTAATGAATTGCAGGAGCATCTTTGTCAGCCAAGGACCTCTTCCTCTGGATTTACTGTTCCAAACCCTCATTTAGTTAAACCTCTATTATGTGGTTTCTGTTACAAGTACAAAGTCATCCCTAACTTACACAATTCTGGTTGGTTGTTTTTTTTTATTATTCAACTAATATTAGCACATGTCCCTATAACTATGTGCTAGTAACTGTGACAGATACTGGCACCTGTGGCCCAGCAGGATAAATTCTATGGCAATGTCAACTCATCAGAAGATAGGAGAAGGAAGGGAGATGATCAGAGAAGTGTCTACCAAGGTGGCTTCTTACCTGAGTATTTAGGAATTAATCTGGTGAATTACTAAGAATTAGCCTGGTAAGGAAGGAGAGAGAGGGCTATAGCAGACACTGTTGTTTGCTAGCCCAGTGGGCATCCTTTTCCTCCATGCCAATAGCACCTTGGTTTTCATTCCAGTGTCCTCTCTCTCCCACCTCTGCTAACTTTGTTAAGTCCTTTTGTGACTGACAGTTGAAGGATGAGAATGAGACTCAGTTCTGACTAATAAGACAACAGGCAAGTTCTTCTTTGAAGGCTTCTAGAAAAGTTACCCTCACTCTTTTTAAAGAGCATGTGCAAGAAGGAATAGGATCTTCCTCCCTTTGTTGGATGTCAGGTCTTTGGGAGATATTCAGACCTGTGGCAGACATTCTGATAACTGGAGGGAATTAAGCCTGTAAAGACCACACAGAGTTCAGCAGAGTAGAAAATGAAGGGAACGGCTTGGCATAGAGGTTACGGTGCCAGCCACATACACCAAGGGTGGCGGGTTTGAACTGGGCCCCTGTCAGCTAAATAACAATGACAACTGCAACAAAAAATAGCTGGGCATTGTGATGGGCACCTGTAGTCCCAGCTACTTGAGAGGCTGAGGCAAGAGAGTTTGAGATTGCTGTGAGCTGTGATGCCACCGCACTCTACTGAGGGTGACATAGTGAGACTCTGTCTCAAAAAAAAAAAAAAAGAAAAGAAAAGAAAAGAAAAATGAAGGGAAATTTGTCTTCAATGACATCACTGAATTGCTGCCTTTAATCAACCCTAGGACTACCACGTGCCTGGACTTGAGTAAGTCAATAAACCCCGTTAGTGTTTAAGCTTTTGGGGTTGGATTTTCTATTACCTGCAGCTAAAAGTATCTGCTATGAAGGCATACTAGGCAGAAGCAGCAGCACATACTCAAGAACAGAGAAACAGGGCATAAGGTGACCTGTTTGAAGAATTAGGCATATTGAAGACCAACATACAAGGTGAAAGAGTAGCGTGATACACTACAGACTAAACAGAGACCTACATGCTGTGGAGGGATCACTGAAGTTTTACAGCAGAGGAGTGCCACGTTCAGATTCCTGTTTCACAAGATGACACTGGCAATTCCGTATAAGGAAAGGCAACAGAGACAGGAAGACCATTAAAGTGGTTGGTTTACTTACCTACACAAGTGCTGATAATGGCTTAAAGAAGGGAAGTCACAGTGAGAAAGAGAATGAAGAGCAAACTATGGAGACCTATGAAAGTAGAGGTTTCCTTGGGACCACATCACCTCTGGATGTGGTGGCAGAAAGGGAACAGGCATCGAGAGCAACATTTATGTTTTTGGCCAAGGTGTTGCTCATGGAGATAATAGGAGAAAGAGTCTATGATAGTGGCATTATTTTCCTTGGGGGGAGTTGAAGGAAATGATATTCAGTTTTAATTATCCCAAGGTTTGACGTCCCCGTTAGATGACTGGAGCCTACTTGCATGCAGTTGCTAAAGGGGGTAAAATATAGACTCATCCCCACAATCAAGCTCAGAAAATTTACCCCATCCTTAATGGTTTGATGTACAAAGAAAGCATAATGTCACAAGGAGCCCAGATAGTCTCATGAATAACATTTGAATCCTACAACCTTAAAAAGAACTTTCTGAGCCTTTAGCCATGAAGTTAAATCATTAGTTCTTTCCAGACAGCCAAAACAGTGGCACCGACCAATACTTCGAATTTCAGGCTTGGATATCCAGCTGCCTACTTGGTATCTCAGTTTGGGAATGACTGGAAGGAGAAATCAGTGAGCATCTTGCTAATCAAGGGATCAGAACTTGAACTCTGGGGGTGCTTCTGTAAATGTGACACATCTGTCCTACATGGTTGTGAGATCAGGGGACAGCCAGGTGCACCCAGCAAAGAACAAATAGATAGTATAATGGCAGTGCCCCCAAAAACAGTGATGCCTCCCCATGGCAATCTCATGACTACTTAAATAATAGATTCATTCGTTCATTCAAACAAATGCTGACTTACCGTGCTAGACTGTGGAGGATCAAAGATGAGTAAAACAAGGTTGGTTCTGAGTTCAAAATATTTCTGGGCATCCATGGGGAAGCAAACATGGAAGTAAAGTCAAAAAAGTAAGTAAAGAATTATTGACATCTCGATAGAGGTCTGTTTGTACAATGGAAGAGAGAAAATGCTCTGTCGGAGAGCCCGACTAAGAGCCTTACAGAGAAAATAACACCTGAGCTGAAGAGGAAGAGACATTCAGGTAGGAGAAAGAGTAGAGGCAGAGCCCAGACGTATAAAACACAGGCCGGGGGCTTCATGCCCGCCCCCCCCCCAAAAAAGCACAGGCCGCACCTGTTCATAGAGCTCTTTGTGGTGGTATGGCTGGAATGTATGTAACTCCAGCTTTAACCTTACAAAAACCAACTATGTAAACAAATCTTATGTGCCCCATAATAATCTGAAATTTTAAAAAAGAGAGAGAGATATAACATTATGCCCCTGCTTATTTATTTATTTTTTATTTTATTTTATTTTTTCGAGACAGAGTCTCAAGCTGTCGCCCTGGGTAGAGTGCCGTGGTGTCACAGCTCACAGCAACCTCCAAACTCCTGGGCTTAAGCAATTCTTTTGCCTCAGCCTCCCAAGTAGCTGGGACTACAGGTGCCTTCCACAATGCCTGGCTTTTTTTTTTTGGTTGTAGTTGTCATTGTTGTTTGGCAGGCCCTGGGTTGGATTCAAACCCACCAGCTCCGATGTATGTGGCTGGCGCTCTAGCTGCTGAGCTATAGGCACCGAGCCGCCCCTACATTTTTATTATAATTGAAATTGAATTGATCTTGGAAGCTCTAATAGATCAAACAATGCTTAGAAAACCACTTTCTTTAGAAAAAAGGATGCAGCTTTGATCTCATGGTGTTTGGTCTCAGTTTTAAAAACCTAAATCTATCACAAAGGAAACCACTGGATTTTGGTACTAGGTATTATTGTGGCAGGGTGCTGAGTGAAGGAAGGATATATTTAATATGTTTAGTCGCTTAACATCTGACTGAGTACTAGAAAAGAAATCCATTCCTATTGAAACCCTAGTTGGGTGAAAAATATGAACCAGATTTAAACTTCCAGATTAATAAACTACGCCTAATCTCAACACTTGCTCTTAAATGACATTTTTAACTTCATTTGGTTTCTCATCAGTATGCATTTATTAATATTCATTTAAAAAACACCTTTGGATCTCTTTTTTTTTTGAGCCAGAGTCTCACTATGTTGCCCTCAGTAGAGTGCGATGGCATCACTGCTCACAGCAACCTCAAACTCTTGGGCTTAAGTGATACTCTTGCTTCAGCCTCCCAAGTAGCTGGGACTATAGCAGAAGCAGGGGAATAGTTTACTCTGACTTATGTTTTAGAATCCTTTTGGCCTTGAAGCAAAAGCTCAACGGAAAAAGAAAAAGGCAGGAAGACAAATTAGGAGACCGCTGCAATGTCCAAGGAACAAATGGCTAAAGACCTGAAATAAAGCAAGAGGGTCAGGAAGGGGCAGAGTCAGGAGACTTCAAGGACATAGGACAGGCTGAGCTTGGGATGTGAGGAGGAGGGAATGAAGAAACCATCCAGCTGATCTGGAGTGGGGCACTAGGTGAATGGTGGTGCCACTCGCCAACATCAGGGCATGGGCAAGGGAAGAGGGAAGTACAGTGAGCTCAGATTCATCACGTTCAGCCTGGGGTGTGCGGTGAGACACGCAGGGGGAAATGGACAGTGGGGAATTAGTTGACAAGTCTGGAGCTCAGGAGAGCTGAGTTACAGAGGCCACATGGACTCTCTTGGCGTATTTCCACCATCAGTGAGAATTGCACTGATACGTGATTGGACAATTTAGCCATTGCTGTGGTCGCAAAAAGAGATGGCATTGGTCTGGGACGCTCAGATGGATTCAGAGCGTTAGATTCTCCCTTGAGTTTTCCATTATTTCTGATTTGCAGCATCTTAAATGGAAAGAGATCTGGCAGTGATCTTGTCCAAACCTGTACTCAAGGTAAACCTCCCTTCTCTGGTTCCAGTTCATCCAGCTTACCAGTTGGTCCACACCCAGTCTGAAACCTCTCTCTGCACCTGCTGCCAGCCCACTATTCATCACACATTCTCTAAGTATTCACACCATTTTTAATAGGGGAGGTGTTACCACATGGAATAGGCCATTCCATTGTTGGGAGGTTTTCTCATATATGTATATATATGTATAAAACAAAACACAGACATTCAAAGAGCATTCATTACATACCTTTGCTTTAGTCTTGAAATCACATTTGCCCATTGTGCTTATTAAAGCACAGAGCTTACCAGTTTAAACAGTCCATGCCACAGAGGGAATGAGATAGGGTACAGCTTTGAACCTGCACCTTTTATGTTTTTCAAAGAGCGTGTGGAATTTTTTTTTTTTTTTTAATGAGTGATCTGGGATACCACTGTTCTGCAAATACCCAGCAGAGGGACCTAAAAATGACACATCTAGGTTAGTTTCTGTTGTGGTGGTGGTTTTATTTATTTGTTTATTTGCCTCTAACATGAACATGCATTTTCAAAGGACCGTTTCAATGCTTCCTCTCAGCAAAATTCAACCCTCTCCTTCCTTACCCCAAATTCAGAAACACATCATGGCTTCCAACCTCTATTGGGGGGTGAAGTGCTCACACATTAAGGAGAGGGATATAATTTTCTCTTAATTGTAAATTCATCCCCAGTTGATGGGAATGAAGCTGGTGGTAAAGAGACCTGCAGGCAGAAATGACAGCTTTGGTCACTAACAGCATCTATGAGCTCCCAGAGCAGCCTAGGGAGGGGAGAAAGAAATACAAGATGTCAGAACCCAGGCCAATCTCCCTGAAAAGCAATGCTTTGAAATTAAAAAGGGAAACAACAACAAAAATACCCTCACTTTCCCCCTTTCAACTCTGTATTTTGAAACCTAAATAAAAAGTTGCAAGAATAGTTCAATGAACTCGATATGCCCTTCACCTAAATTCAGTTAACATCTTGCCACACTTGCCTTTCTTCCTGCTCCTCTCCTCTCCTTCTTCCCTACCTTTTTCATATACTCATCAATTCTTTGAACATTTCTTAAGCACCAAAGTGTCACCAGTCCACCTTCAAAGGGTTCATATTTATCATGGGAGACAGAAGCGTAAAGTCGAAGAACAAGTTATCAAACCCAAGAGACTATGGGGCCTGGCCAGTGATGCCCACCAGAATCAGGGCCTCCTCTGTGAGCAGTAAGCTATGTGGGTAGATAAAGGAAGGAAAGGATTTCTAGGCAGAAGGAACTGCCAGGACAAAGGCAAGGAGGAACCAAAGGGTAATGTGCCCGAGTTCTGTTTGTCCCATTTTTAACCTCCCTTTAGCAAGCACATGGCTTAGCAGTCAGTTACTGCATGCTTAGTAAGCTGTATCAGGCACTGTGCTGAGGTTTTACATATTTTCTCAGTTAATCTTCATGAAGTTGTGAGGTCAGTACCATTATTGTCCCCACTTTATGGAAGTGGAAAATGGGACTCAGAAAAGTTAAGAAACTTAATCTCTCTGCATATGACCATGTTTTTTAAAGCTCTACAGGTGAAACTCTTTCCCCAAGAACATCTGAGGCTTCCTTCCTCCCCTCTCTCCTGCCCTCTATAACTCAAGTCAGCAAAGCAGTAGCCTTCTCAACCTCCGTGCTTTGTCAGGCACCATGGTTCCTTTCGTCTGAGCCTCATATGATCCACATTTTCTGTTCATCTCATGATCAGCTCCTGTCGTTTATCAATCCCCACATTCACTTACAATATTCTGGACAATTTCTGCCACAGTCATATCTTTGCTCTTTGCAACCCTTAAACACAAATATCCAGTTAAATGTCCTCCCCAGACATAACCCGACACCCTCACCACCACTACCACCACCAGAACTGCTATTTATTGTGTGCAATGCACCCCATGCCTAACCAAGATCTTTAGACATGAAACAATCTCTAATTCTCACCGAACTTTATGATATGAGCTCAGAGAAATTATATGACTTGTCAGGGTAGTTGACCAGTGAATTTACACTCATACCTGGTCTTACTTTTCTCCAATGTGAAATAATAAGATGCAAAAGAAGAATTGAACTAAAAGTATAATAATAACTGACTCAAGACCAACTCTGAATAGCAGTTCACTTTATATGTCCATACACAATTGCCCCAAGGGCTATTTACCGTTCTTGGGGTTGTCATTAAAAAGAAATCAGCCTTCTAGTTCAAATTTTCCCCAGTTATTGCCTAAATCGTTCCATTTTCTCTCATTTTATTTGGCTTATTTAGTTTATCCCCAGTGCTGAATTTAACAGTAATTCATGCCAGGTTCCAAATGAGCTTCTTTTAAGAAGAATATACAATTTCAATACTGGACACTAGGTGTCATGATCAACCAGTTGTAGAAAAAGTCATCACCAAGCAGTATTAAGTCTCACTTTTCTTTTTTAAATTAAATCATAGCTATGTACATTAATGCAATCATGGGGGACAATGTGCTGGTTTTATATACAATTTGAATTGTTTTCATCAAACTGGCTAACATAGCCTTCATGGCATTTTCTTAGTTATTGTGTTAAGACATTTCTATTCTACACCTAGTAAATTTCACATGTACATGTAAGATGCACCACAGGTGTGATCCCACCAATTACTCTCCCTCCTCCCTCCCTCCTCTCTCCCCTCCTTTCCCTCTGCCCTTTTCCCTTCGCCTTGACTTATAATCGGGTTATAGCTTTCATAAGAAAGCTAGAAATTGGTTTTATAGTAAGACTGAGTACATTGGATACTTTTTCTTCCATTCTTGAGATACTTTGCTAAGAAGAATATGTTCCAGATCCATCCATGTAAACATGTAAGAGGTAAAGTCTCCATCTTTCTTCACGGCTGCATAATATTACATGATGTACATATACCACAATTTATTGATCCATTCATGGGTCGATGGGCACTTGGCCTTCTTCCATGACATAGCAATTATGAATTGGGCTGCAATAAACATTCTGGTACATACATCTTTGTTATAATGTGATTTTTGGTCTTCTGGATATATACCTAGTAGAGGAATTGTAGGATTGAATGGCAGGTCTATTTTTAGATCTCTAAGTGTTCTCCAAACATCTTTCCAAAAGGAATGTATTAGTTTGCATTCCCACCAGCAATGTAGGAGTGTTCCCTTTTCTCCACATCCACGCCAGCATCTCTGGTTTTGAGATTTTGTGATGTGGGCTAATCTTACTGGAGTTAGATGATATCTCAAAGTAGTTTTGATTTGCATTTCTCTGATGATTAAGGATGATGAGCATTTTTTCATGTGTCTGTAGGCCATGTGCCTATCTTCTTCAGAGAAGTTTCTCTTCAAGTCCCTTGCCCACTCTGAGATAGCATAACTTGTTCTTTTCTTGCTAATACGTTTGAGTTCTCTGTGGATTCTGGTTATTAAACCTTTGTTGGAGACATAACCTGCAAATATCTTCTCCCATTCTGTGGGCTGTCTGCTTGCTTTACTTACTGTGCTCTTGGCTGTGCAGAAGCTTTTCAGTTTGATCAGGTCCCAGTAGTGTATTTTTGATGAGGCTTCCATTGCTGGGGGGAGGAAGGAGGCGGAAGTCGTCCTTATAAAATATTCGCCCAGGCCGATTTCTTCAAGAGTTTTCCCTGCACTTTCTTCTAGTATTTTTATAGTTTTGTGTCTTAAGTTTAAATCTTTAATGCAGTCAGAGTCTATCTTAGTCAATGGTGAGAGGTGTGTGTCCAGTTTCAGTCTTCTATAAGTCGCCAGCCAGTTCACCCAGCACCATTGTTAAATAGGCAATCTTTTCCCCATTGCATGTTTATAATGGCTTGTCAAAGATCAAATAACAGTAAGTAGCTGGGTTCATCTCTTGGTTCTCTATTCTGTTCCATACATCTACCTCTCTGTTTTTTTGCCAGTACCATGCTGTTTTGGGGACTATCGATTTCTAGTATAGTCTGAGATCTGGTAGCGTAATTCCTCACACTTTGTTTTTATTTCTGAGTAATGTCTTGGCTATTCGAGGTTTTTTCTGATTTCATATAAAACTAAGTATTATTTTTTTGAGATCTTTAAAGTATGACAGTGGAGGTTTAATAGGGATTGCATTAAAATTGTATATCGTTTTGGGTAATATGGACATTTTAACAATGTTGATTCTTCTCAGCCATGAGCATGGTGTGCTTTTCCATTTGTTCACATCTTCAGCTAATTCTTTTGTTAGAGTTTCATAGTTCTCTTTATAGAGATCTTTCACGTCCTTTTTTAGGTAAACTCCCAAATATTTCATCTTCTTTGGCACTACTGTGAATGGAATACAGTCCTTGACTGTTATGTCAGCTCAGCTATTATTGGTACATATAAAGGCTACAGATTTATGAGTGTTGATTTTGTAACCTGAGACACTGCTGTATTCCTTGATCACTTCTAAGAGTTTTGTAGTAGAATCCCCGGTGTTTTCCAGATATAAAATCATATCATCTGTGAAGACTGAAAGTTTGATCTCTTCTGACTCTATGTGGATAGCCTTGATCGCCTTTTCTTTCCTAATTGCAATGGCTACGACTTCCATTACAATGTTAAAATGAAGTGGAGACAATGGACAACCTTGCCTGGTTCCTGATCTGAGTGGAAATGATTTCAATTCAACTCCATTCAATACAATATTGGCTGTGGGTTTGCTATACACGGCCTCTATCAGTTTAAGAAATGTCCCTTCTATACCAATTTTCTTAAGTGTTCTGATCATGAAGGGATGCTGGATATTATCAAAAGCTTTTTCTGCATCAATTGAGAAAATCACATGATATTTATTTTTTAATTTGTTTATGTGATGAATTATATTTATAGATTTATGTATATTGAACCAGCCTTGAGACTGTGGGATAAAAGACACTTGGTCATGGTATATAGTTTGTTTGATATGTTGCTGATTCTGTTTGCTAGGATCTTGTTGAATATTTTTGCATCAATATTCATTACTGATATTGATCTATAATTTTCTTTTCTTGTTGGGTCTTTTCCTGGTTTGGGGATCAAGGTGGTACTGCTTCATAGAATGTGTTGCGTAGCATTCCTTCTTTTTCTATATTTTGGAAAAGGTTGAGTAATATAGGTACTAGCTCCTCTTTAAAGATTTGGTAGAATTCTGGTGTGAAGCCATCTGGTCCCCAGCTTTTCTTTTTAGGGAGATTTTGTATAGTTGATGCTATTTCAGAACTTGATACAGACCTATTCAACATTTCCACTTCATTCTGGCTAAGTCTTGGAAGGTGGTGTGCTTCCAGGTATTGGTCAATTTCCTTCAGATTTTCATATTTCTGAGAATAAAGTTTCTTGTAATATTCATTAAGGACTTTTTGAATTTCTGAAGAGTCTGTTGTTATTTCATCATTACCTTTCTGATTGATGAAATTAGAGATTTACTCTTTTTTTCCTGGTTAGGTTAGCCAAAGGTTTATCTATTTTATTGACCTTTTCAAAAAACCAACTTTTGGATTTATTGATCTGTTGTATAATTCTTTTGTTTTCAATTGCATTTAATTCTGCTCTAATTTTGGTTATTTCTTTTCTTCTGCTGGGTTTGGGGTTGGAATGTTCTTCCTTTTCCAGTTACTTGAGATGTCCCATTAAGTTGTTAACTTCCTCTCTTTACGTTCTCTTGAGGAAGGTTTGCAGTTCTATCAATTTCCCTCTTAGGACTACCTTTGTGGTATCATAGAGGTTCTGATAATTCGCATTTTCATTATCATTTTGTTCCTAAAATTTGGTAATTTCCTTCTTAATCTCGTCTATGACTCATCTATCTTTCAGCACACTGTTATTTATCTTCCATGTTCTTCCATTGTATGCAGATTTCTATTGTTATTGAGTTCAACTTTTCTTCCGTGTTGGTCCAAGAAGATGCAAGGAATAATTTCTGTTCTTTTAAATTTGCTGAGGTTAGACTTGTGACCTAAGATGTGAGCAGTTTTGGAGTATGTTCCGTGGGCTGATGAGAAGAATGTGTATTCAATTTTGTTATGGTGAAATGTTCTGTAGATGTCTGTTAAATCCAGATGTTGAATGATTAAGTTTAAATCTAAAATTTCTTTGCTTAGGTTCTTATTGGAGGATCTATCTAACACTGCTAAAGGAGTGTTAAAATCTCTGACTCTTATGGTGCTGGAGGAAATCAAGTTGCTCATGCATGTTAGAGTCTCTCTTATAAACTGAGGCGCATTCTGGTTGGGTGTATAAATATTAATAATATAAAATAACATCATATTGAGTATTACCCTTAACAAATATGAAGTGACCATCCTTATCTTTCCTTACTTTTGGTGGTTTAAAGCCTATTATATCTGGAAATAAAATTGCAACACCTCCTTTTCTCTGCTTTCCATTTGCCTGGAATATAGATGACCATCCCTTCCCCCTGAGTCTATATTTATCTTTTAAGGTAAGATGAGATTCTTGTATGCAGCAGAAATCTGCCCTGAGTTTTTACATCCAGTCAGCCAACCTGTACCTCTTTAGAGGATAATTTAAGCCATTCACATTAATTGAGAATATTGATAAGCCGGGTAGAATTTTGGGTATCCAGTTTTTCGAAAGTCCAGTGGACATTTTTAATCCTTTCACCACTTTGGAAGTTGGAATTTGATCAAAAGTTTTTGAGTGAGTTTACTTTTGTGGTGTAGGATTGCGGCTGGTCATTATGGACGATAGGTCAGAGAATATCCTGGAGAGCTGGATTAGTTATGGCAAATTTCTTCAACATGGGAATGTCATTAAAGTATTTAATTTCTCCATCATCAATGAAACTCAGTTTCGCTGGATACAGGATCCTGGGTTGAAAGTTATTTTGTTTAGGAGATGAAAAGTCAACGACCACCCTCTTCTAGCTTGAAAGGTTTCAGCAGAGAGCTCAGCAGTCATTCTAATATTCTTCCCCTTGTAGGTTATGGTTTTCTTACGTTTGGCTGCTTTCAGAATTTTCTCCTTAATATTAAATTTAGTGAAGTTAATTATGATGTCTCTTGGGGATGTCTTATTCAGGTTGAGTTGTGCTGGGGTTCTGAAACTGTCTGCTATCTGAATTTCAGAATCTCTTGGCATGTCTGGAAAGTTCTCCTTCATAATCTCATGAAAAAGGGCCTCTGTCCTTTGCAAAGCAGCTTCGTCGCCTTCAGGAATTCCTATAAAGCAAATATTAATTTTCTTTTCTTTTCTTTTTTTAAATTAAATCATAGCTGCGTACATTAGCGCAATCAAGGGGTACAACGTGCTGGTTTCATATACAATCTGAAATGTTTTCATCAAACTGTTTAACATATCCTTCATAGCATTTTCTTAGTTATTGTATGAAGACATTTGTATTCTGCATTTATTAAGTTTTGCCTGTACCTTTCTAAGATGCAACATAGCTGTGGCCCCACCAATTACCCTCCCTCCACCCCAACCTCCCTCGTCCCCTTCCTTCCCATATTCTTGTGCTATAATTGGATTATAGCCTTCACGTAAAAGCTATAAATTAGTTTCATAGTAGGGCTGAGTACATTGGCTACGTTTTCTTCCATTCTGGAGATACTTTGCTAAGAGGAATAGGTTCCAGCTCCATCCATGTAAACATGACAGAGGTAAAGTCTCCATCTTTCTTTAAGGCTGCATAGTATTCCATGGTACACATGTACCACAATTTATTAATCCATTCATGGGTTGATGGGCACTTGGGCTTCTTCCATGACTTAGCAATTATGAATTGGGTTGCAATAAACATTCCACTTTTTTTATCAGCATGCTGAGCAACATGAGTATTATTTTTTAATTTCTATTTTTGTACCTTAAAACTATAGAATACTTTGCTGCTTCCAATATGTTTAGTTACTATTAAGACTTGATAAGTTTATCAGATTATAAAGCTTCTCTTTTGAATTGCCTCATTTGTCTTATTTCCCCATTAGATATTCATTTTATTTTTAATAATTAATAATCAAATTCTATACATTAAAAATACTAACATTAGTTTGTCAAGTATATTATGATGTTTAAATCAAAATTTTAATTTTAACCCTCTATATATTAAAAATACTAACATTAATTTGTCAACTATATTGTAATGTTTAAATCAAAATTTTAGTTATTTTTAATATCATATTATTGATTTTTATCATATGCAAGGTTTTGGATTTAGTCAAACATCAATTCCTTTTTAGTGCATTATAAATAGAAAGTTTTTTCATATCTAATGAGTATATGATTGTCTATATTAACATGTAATGTTTTAATGTTTTTCAATGTATTTCATTTATCTTGAATTGACATAGAATAATTGGGGGGTTTTACCTTTTTATTTTTCTACAAATAATACTGCCATTCAAAAACAATTTGTTGACTAGCCTGTTGTCTGAGCACTGATAAGAAATGCATAATATCACAAAATATTCATGTCAACGAGTCAGTTTCTGAATTCCAGTCTTTTTCATTGACCTATATGTCTATTTCTCAACAAGCACTGGAGTTATGTTTATTTGCCTGACTTTGTTTACATCACTTGGTAACATCTCCCAATTTAATCATAACATCAATAATAACAATAATAACTAATCCTTGGCAATCTCCTCCAATTTCTCTTTCTTTCCAGAAGCCCCAAGTAGGTGTCACACATGTGATCAAATCACATGTGACAATATGGTGTCTGCCATGTTTTTCCCTGATCTTTATCTATTTCTCACATGTTAAGATTCCCACTCGGCAAAGCCACTTGGAGAAGCCTCATGCCTACTGCTGGTTATCATGAATCATTGCAAGTTGGGGTCTGAATGCTCACAAAGCTGCCGTCTTTGGGATGTCAGGATAGAGTTGGGTTCCATACCATTTTCCTTTAAAATCTATCATTTAAATATGCTTCCAATTGCTAGTATCATGCATCTGGGAAACTATCTACAACAGACCAGAAGTGCTGAACAAATTAGCATCTTTGAGAGCTGCCATCTACCAATGATTGATGGGAGTTGACATATGAATACCCAGATACCATGACCAAGTCTTAAGTAAATTGTTTTCCTTTTGTTGGCTGCTTTCCCTTTCCTGTCTCACAATCTGCTGCTTTTACCTCCTTATCCCCCAAATAAACACTTTTTCTTAGGGTCTATCTTTTAAGGATTCTAAACAATTATAGTTCTAGATAAAATTGAGCAAAACTCAGAGTTTCCTTTTCAGGGAAAAGATAGCAATTTCTAAAATTACTTTATCTGATATTATTCTTACTATAATATTGTTGTTATTAAATATTATGCATTTATTTCAATGCAATTTAATGTATCTGTATAGCATAATATTTGGACCCTATCAGGGTGTTATTTGTTGTCTACCATATTCTCATCCATCTATTGAGGGCATATAGCATTAAATTTTATTTACTCAGCAATATTTTAAGCCTCTGCTGTTCATCAGGCATTGTTGGTTCAACAGTAAACAAATTAGATAAAATAAGTTCTGGACCTCAGGTAATTTATATTCAGAAGGTATGGGCCGGCAAGAAATATTAATAAAGAAAATGCATGGGATTTTAAATGTTGAACAATGGTAAGGAAGAAATTGGGTAGAATTGGGTTAGGGATCATTTAGTGGCTGGTAGATTTAGGTGAGACAGGGTAAAGCAGAGGTTCAGACAGGATTGTGACCTAAAAGAGGTGAGGTGTCTGAGACATATAGGTAACTAGGAAGAATGTTCTAGGAAGAGGGATCAGAATGTGCAAATACAAAGATATCAGGTCAGAGAAGTAAGTGGGGAGCGGATCAAGGAGGGCAGTCTAGGCCATTGTCAGAATTTGGGTTTCAAATAATTTATTTTGGTAATTATTGTGCTCAAGTCAGTCCTCTGAATTCTCACCTACATATGTATTTATTTGTATGTTTAGTTCATCCCCTTAATCTGTTTGAGCTGCCTAAGGTTAAAAGAGTTGTGATAAATAACATGTATTTTCCTAATGGTATGGTTTTGTGGACTTTTTTTTCCCAATGGTTTTTCCATTGTTTAATTCAATGCAATTTAATTTGGCACATAAAAAATAAATAAAAAGTAAATCCTTTTGGCCATTATAATGTTTTCTTACCCAAATTCTATTTTGTCTGATATTGATATTGCCAATAAGTTTGTGTCTAATTTTCCTTAGTATCTATTCTTCCTTAATCTTTGTCTATATTGTTGGCTAATGTATTATTGTGTTTTTAAAACTTTTGTTAGTTTTTTCTTATCTTTTAGTGGTTTTCTGAAGTTTTCCTTGTCCTATTTTTCCCTGTTTGGAATCTATGCATCTTCTTCCCCTACATTAATAATCACCCTATTATTTTAAATGCTCCCCATGTTTATGGTCCATTTAAGGACAAACTTACAACGCAAACTTTAACCTTACAAAAGCAGTTTATGTAACCTACTTCTGTGCACCCTCATGCTAACCTGAAATTTAAAAAAAGAATGTGAAATAAATAAATCCCTCTAATAAATGTTGGTATTTATACAAAAAAAAGAAAGAAAATTGAATGCTATTGACATAGGTTAGAAAATTTTGCCTGCTTTTGCTTTATTTGACTGAGATCATCACAAGTCAGTTTCCTGCACTTAACATCTGAGCCGCACATTGATGTGTCCACGTGTGCACACACATATATGCACAGATGCCCACTGTGCGTTTGCTGCTTAACATGTCTAGAGTCAGACCTATCCACCCAGTTCTTTGCTCTGGTGAATCTTTGTATCTCAGACCAGAGAGCCATGGAGCAGCTGTCTCGGTGAAATATGAAGAGGGTCTTTTGTTCTGAATCCTCAGTTCTTTGATGAGATGTTAAAGTCACTCACCCACCTCTGCTTGCAACAAGATTGTGACAGCAGCAGCCCAAAGAGATGTCAAGCAGCTTAAAGGAAATTGTATGTAGAGGGAAATGCCTTTTTTTATTAAAAGCTATTTATCTTTCTTATCTTTTTTAGTATATGACTGCTTCTGGCTTGCTTGTGTGAATCCACACTATTGATCAAATCTCTTACTCATTGTGCTTATTTAGTAAAAGCTGACCTCCAGTACAAGTCATAGGTGACCCACAGACCAGGCGACAGAGACCTAGATTAGATGTTGATTATGTCAGGAGGTCAGGACATAGCCTTGGGGTAGGTGAGTATAGCTTGTGGCATCTGCGGCCTGGGTACCTTCTCACTGGTAGCTTTCTCAGAGAAATAGGTTCTTTCTCTGAGACAGCCTCTGCATCTGTATTAGCTATTTAGTTTTTACTAAAGGCTCATGACATAGGCCTTTAGTAAAATTCTCATTTTACTCTTAAAAAAAAAAAAGAGTTTCAAAGATCCCCGATTAAAGTCAGTCAGAGGCTGACTTAGGTTTCAACGCTGTGTATGTTTGACCCCCAAACTTGGATTCTTTCCTAATAATGATTTTAAGAGTGGGGGAAATGGATGGGAGAGAGACCATCATCATTAAGTAGCTACAGACATTTATTTTGGTGGTTTTCCGTGCCCTCAATTTATTTTGTCTGCCACAGTTCCCTACACCCACTTGAGTAAAGAAGACCCCTCGAGTTGGAATAGAAAGACCTAATATCTAAGACTGATATGCTCTATGATTTTGAGTAAATTACCAAGACTTCTGTTTTCTTCATCTATGAAATGAAAAGTTTTGGCTACATCAGTGTTTTTCCAAATGTTCTCCAGCCCTCTGGAAGATGGAAGTGTGAGTGAGGAGTGACTAAGACAACCTGCTCTGGACTATTGCTGCTCTTTGACTAATTTGTTAAAGCCTCTCTACCTAGGATTCCATTTGACAATAATAGAGGTTTTTCTTCCATGGCATGTTAGGGGTGGTGGAAGTCAGAGAGAGTTCACAGGAGGAGTCTCGGAAGCTCAGGCAGTCACAGAGCTGAGGCATTAGCAGTTCCAACTCCCTCTGCATGGCGCAGCTCTGGCTGCAAAGCATTGACCTGGACACAGAAAGGAGCCCAGTGAAGGGAGAGGTCATGGGAACTGGCACGATGGAGAGACCTAAGCAGCAACCCCAAGGACTGCCCTGGCAAGGGTCTATCAGTTCCCAACTCAGTAAGGCAAATCCACCTCAGTTCTCATCTGTGTTATTGAGGGAGACGAAGAAAGAAGGAAGGGGCCAGGGCTCTCTTTTAGAAGCAGAGAGGGTAACAAGGACGGCAGAAGTGTACTTTCAGGCCAGCAATAGAGAGAGGGCCTATATTTGCCTCCAAATCCAAAATAATTTCCATAAAATGTATAATTATTAGAAAATTTGAAAGTATATTACATTAGCTACATAAATTAATAAATATACATTCTGTTTGTACTTGTTTGGAGACAGTAAGAAAAATAATAATTTTTCTATCTGGAGAGAAAATAAATACCAAGAAAGAGTCCCAGCTCCAACTCATTGAGAAAACTATTTCAGAGCTAATTGCCTGCACTAACTTATAGGAGATCAGATGATTAAGTTGGTAAACTCATCCTAGAAATAGTGCTACATATCCCATTGCTGAATATCACTACAGTCACCTTTGAAGTACTCCCCTTGGCCTTGTAGCACTTTTTCTAGGATAAGTTTGCAAACTAAATTGTCAAACCGCGTACAATGGCAGCTCTGATGACCATTCCAGAAAAAGAGCTCCAAAATTGCTCTGAAGAATAGACTAGGAACTGGCATAGGTGTATAACTTCCCAAAGGGAGTACCTTGAAGGTGACCATAGTGATATTCAGCAATGAGATATGTAGCACTTTTTGTAGGATAAGTTCATGAACTTAATCATCCAACTTCATAATTCCCTATATTATGCCAGTAAGGGAGTGTGTCAGGGACTGACTAGGTTACCTCCATTGAAGCTATCAGACAACAGATTAGAAAAGAGAAGAAAGAAAATAGCAACAGGTCTTGTGTGGCTGGTGCAGAGGAGAGGGTTAGATAGTTAGACATGAGCAGGGTGGCCATTCCGGCTATTTTGCACTGGTTTAGGTCATGCTGGCCTGAGATGTCATGGGAATATGGTTAATCAATACCTGGCAGGTAGGGAGCTGTTTGGGATAACAGGTTGTTTTAGGGGACTGATTAATGTCTCTGGGACCTTCTGACATGGAGACATAGACATGAGTTGTTATGGGAACATGTTATGGAAAAAGCATTGACTCTGGGAATTTCTAAGAAGCAGCTGGCACCTCTCAAAAGCTGTGTGTTAAATCCTGCACTGTGTTCTCTATGATGCCTGTAGTCTCTGGGACAAGGCACTGCTTGCTATCTAAGCCATTAAAACAAACATTTCCTCTCCTGCTAAACCTTTACTTGCTCTTGTTCTTTTCAATTATTTTGATGACTACCTCAAGCCATCACTGTGCTTTCCTAACAAAAAGACTCTACAGCATGGCCTAGAGGAAGTACCAGGAAGGGAGAACAGGAAAGTTGCTGAAAATGTCAGTTGACCAGCTTTGTCAACCTTCGTTAACCTGAGGCTCTTATCAAGGGTGGGGTGATGATGGCGGCCAGTGTGCAGGTGACCAGAATTTGTTGTGGATTCCTAATCTCAATATTTTTAGAATTATTATTTTGAATAATATAATTTTGAACCCTTTAACCACAGCTTTTATTTTCTTTCTCAGTTCTATAAAAAACTCTCCCCTCTTTCCAAGTCCCAAGAGATCCTGCAACTACTCATTATGCAGCCTGCTGAAGAGAAATGTAAGTAACTGGCATCATCTGCCCTGATATGGAAAAGCTAGAGTTTCAGAGGCAGGCATGGATGGCACCACAATCTGATTGGCAGTGGTGAGAGGAGGAAATCCATCATAAATACCCAAGGATGGTTCTTAGCATCGCATCCTCTTCCTCCCATCTGAGTAAGTCAGATGACCCCATGTCCGCGGGTCTGAAAACGCTCCCCAGGTGGTTTTCATCCATGCCTCCAACTCCCACTTGACTATCACTGATGTAAAGGGACAGGATGTGACACATGTACACTGCCAGCTCCCTGAGCACAATAGTAAAGGGGAGAGCAGAGCATTTTGGAGGCTGATACTTGGAAATAGGTCCTGACCTGGTGATGGTATCCAAGGAAAGAGAGCAAAAGGAAATTTTAAACAGGATGCATGGACTCTGTCTAAACAAAATGTCTCCTTTATGGTCATTCCAGTCCCTTATTTTTAATGATTTTGTGGTTTGTGTGTAAAGTTTGGGTAGGACCACGGAGCACTTCCTGGGAGCCTGGAGCCCTGGCTTCTAGGCAGCCCCTCTACTTGCCACCTCCAAAAATGTGAGAGTTAAGAGAAGAACCCTTTCCTTTTTCTAGCAAATCCTGTTTTGCTTCATTCCCTACATGCTCTCCCCACCTTACTAGACCTTTTCCTTGAATGACAATGAAGTCTTATCTTTACCCTTTTAGAACATGGAACTCTCAGGTTATTAGTTCTTCTCTATCCTGAAAATTTATTTAACGTTGCTTAGAATTTGGATTTATATTTTGCACTCATTTGCATGTCTTTATTTTCCACATTAAAATGGTCATTGGAAACTTGGGGTTCGTAGGACACTTACATTCACCTTTTCCAAAACTTTTCTTTTCTCTGCTATCAATTCATTAAAGGATGATACTGTTCACTACTACTTATTTCAAGGAGGGGGAAAGAATAGCACATCTTTGCTCTCACATGGACCCAACAATTTTCTATTTCTCCTAGGCAAATTTATACCCCTGCCCTAACAAATAGATTTATGAATCCTGCCTGGGACTCTGTTTTCATCCTTGTAATATGAGAGCTAAAAAGCATGTGTGGGTGAAGAAGGTAGGGAAGCTCCTTAAGATCTGGAACCTGAGCTGGAATATTCAGAGGAATAGGGCAGTGTCTATACCACGGCACAGCCTCCACCATGCACTGCCAAAACCGATGGCCATTTCTACAAATAAAAAAACACATTACATATGCAAAGTAGTTAAGACAGTTGTTTTGGATACAATGGGGGAAAAAATCCCAAGACCAGTGTGTCCTGATCTCATCACTAGACCAAAGACGAGGCACATAACCTCCTTGGGCTTAAACACTGGAGTAATAAAGACTGTAATCTCACAAAGTAGCTTGACTATTATCAGGGATATTTGCTGTTTTCAGTAGCTCCGCATCCCTCCCCCTGCTTCAGTCTTCCTTTGCAGACTTGAGCTCCCATATTTGCTCAGACCCCATGTTGCCTGTGTTTGGCTCCGCCATTCCCTTGTGCAGCCCTTTCTGGAGGATGACCCTTGGCCCACTAGGCCCCCTGTGGCAGCATGTTCAAGGGAAGCCAAGTGCCTGAGTGCTCAGGATTTACACCCATCCCCTCCCTCTCTCCCTGAGAAAGCTCACAACATGGGACTTGAGTGTGGAGCTAGATTGCCTGTTGGGGTCACTACGAGGCTCCACTCTCACCAGAGAGCTCCCCTGCAATAGCAGACTAAACTTTTCCTGAGATCTCATTTCTAATTCACTCTCTTCTCTTTGCTGTCCTCCCTCTGAGGTAGGTTTTTCCACCAGCAGCACTGAAAGCACCATTAACTCACAATTCCTTGATTCAGGGTGTGCTCCTGGAGAATGTGAATGAAAAGAAGAACCACCCTCCACAATCATAAGCAGTCTTGGTAAGACTGAGAGTCAGAAGCCCTGTACGTCATGAGCCAAGGGTACCCTGTGACTCAAAGCACTAATCAGACCCTCTTCTTGCCTGGAAATTTGCATCTCCACCATCAAGCAACTCAATACAGTAGCTGGTTCCATGGTGGTGAGCTAAAGAAACAGGCCACTCAGACCTATTCACGGATCCTCAGCACTTCTTGCTCCCTCTTTACAGCCTCCATTTTTTCCAATGTTCCTTCACTATTCTGAGCTGTCCTATACTTCCCACAAATTATTTTTCATCCAGAGTTGTTTTCAATTGAGTAACCCTAACTGACATGAAAAGCAAATAAAACAATAAAGAACTGCTTGTCAACTGTGAGTGTGACCCTGTAGTCATCTATGATTATCATATCCCTCTGGGAGATGTTTTGCTGTTTGTTGTACTACTGATGTGACATCGCCAAAGAACACCTGGACTTGAACGCTCCTCTTCTCATCTGTGTATTTCACACTTTCAGTCGTCGACAACTAAACTTTCTGGAACTACCAAAGGCAACAGCACACATTCCATCAACACTTTTGTTTCTTGATGCCACTGTTAGCCTCTTCTAGAAACACAATAAGGTGATTACAGACACCTATGCTTTACATTTGTGAATTTATCATTTTGGGGCATAGTTTCCAGGAACTCATATATTCTTAGATTAGAGAGGACTGATATAATTCCCTAGCTATATATCCAGAAAATTGCAATTGGCTAGTTTCTAAGTTTTTCCACTAATATTTTCAATAATCCAGCTTAATGTTTGGCTTTGCAAACAACTATAATATATAATAGGCATCTGTTAATAAAAGTATGAATATAACAATACCTTTTATCCATGATAATGCTTTGTAGTTTACCATTTAATGTTTAGATTGATCCTCAAGATATATTCATGAGATTAACTTCAACTGAGATAGAAAATTAGAGCTAGATGAGAACAATAGGGTTCAGAAAGTTTAAGTTGCTTTTAAATGACTTATAATTATTATTTTATTTTATTTTACTTTTGAGACACTCTCACTTTGTCATCCTTGGTAGAGTGCTGTGGCATCACAGCTCACAGCAACTTCCAATTCTTGGGCTTCAGTGATTCTCTTGCCCCAGCCTCCCAAGTAGCTGGGACTACAGGCACCCTCTATAACGCCTAGCTATAAATGCCTTACAATTATTAAGTGGTATTATATTTTTATCTTTTCAGGCTTTTTTGAATTTGGCATCTGGTTGTATTATCTATCTCTGCATAATAAATGACCTGAAAACTTATTTCATAACAGTAAACTGTATACTGAAATGCATTAGTATCAGTCATGGTTCTGTGGGTTCATTGTGCTCAGTTTAGTAATCCTCTCTGGGAGTCTCTGATGTGACTGCAGTGAGACAACTGCTGTGGCTGAAGTTGTATGAACAGTTGTCTGGGTTGAACATTCAGGACAGAGTCTACTCTCATATTCTCGGTATGTGGGCTGGGATGAGTGGCTGTTTTCTCCCCCTCTTTCTTTCTCTCTCTCCTTGAGGCCTTTCCATGCTTTCCATGGGGCTAGTTAGGGCTTCCCTACACCGTGCTGGCTTTCGGGTTGCAGGTGCTAATATTCCAGGGGAGAGAAAGTAGAAGTGGCCTCTCTCTTATGCCTGGCCCCAGAAATTGTCCCAGTAATACTTGCATGTATTCTACTGTATCTTATTTGTCAAAATAGTCATACAGTCTGCCCATATTCAAAGGGGGAAGACGTAGATCCCCCCTCACTCTTTGAAAATGGAAGAATTTTCAACAATGCATGGCCCTTTCAAATCAGCCACATCATCTTATAACCTATCACTGGAAGTTCAAGTCATAAAATTCTTCCAGAAGAATATAGGCAAACTGAACATCAACTGACAAATTTCTCAAAATTGAAAAAGTAAATAATTCGCTTGTTTGAAAATCAGGTTTTCCTACTGTAGACATTTCGTCTGACATGTCAAGATATCAACTGATGACTTTTTTGGTTTACTTTATAATAGTAAAAGTGTATAATACTCTAAAAGTGTATGAAAGAGCATGGCCTTGCCTGATGTGGCAAAGCTTGTCTCTGTGTCAGAAATGTGTACCACATGACATTTTCCTGGGATGGAATCTAGTATCTGCAAATCCAAATGAATGTATTTTCTTCCAAATTGGGTCTTTGTCTCTCAGTATTCAATTATTATTGTCTTTGTGATACAAGAGAGTGGTCTATAGATTCTACCACCTCAGTCTTACATAACTGAGATAAAGAAGATGATTTCTAAAATAGCCAGGAAAAGCAAGGAGGTGATTTTCTCTTTTGTTTTTCTTTGGGGGTTGTTTCATTTTGCTTTGTTTTTGTGAACAGTTAGCATAATTTCTGTAAGACAAATATAGATTTAATGATGACAATGACAAAAGATGTGGGTGTTTGTTAATAAAAATGGAAATTATATTAATTCTCTGGTTTCTCACAGATAAAGAAGACAAGTGGTGGAGTGATGAGTTGGGTTGGTTAGAATTTAGCTCTGCTGTGACCAAAGTTATCTGTTTAATTTCTTAATGTTCCTATTGAATGAGGGAGACTGTTGGGCAATAAATACAATGTAAGAGTTAAGGCTGAGTGCACTGGCAAAGCTGTGCAACTCTGGGCAATGCTCTCTGCGTGCATTTCCTCTTCTATAAGAAAAGATTATGTAAGACCTATTCCAGAGGGTTCTAAGAATTTAGTAAGATGCTATTTATAAGGTGCTCCAAGAAATGCAGTGCCCTCCTAAAATTTCAACAAACACTAGTAGGTATTCGCATTGGCAATCATTCTGTTCTAGGCTTCAGGCTCTGCCTAACTCCTTCCAAAAATTAATGATGTTAGTCATCAGGGGGTGGCCCCTGATTAACTGGAAACTGGCTCCTTATAGGGTCTCAAACAAAAGACAGCATTTTAGTGACAGGGACACAAATATGGCACAGAGATTTCATTTTCATGTGGGAGGCACAGGATTAAGAGAAGGATAGAAGAAACCATCTAATGCCTAAGTCCTGCCTAGTCATTGGCTTGGCTTTAGGAAAGCCCGACTTTCTGTGGCTATGGATTCAACACAATTTATGGAAAATTTTATTTTCTACTAAGTGGAATTAGTTTTAAGGCCAGAGAAGACCTAGTGTGTGTCATAAATTTAGAATCTAAAAAGGAGTTAATGACATGTCCATACCAACCGGCCACTTAGGTTTGGTTTCAGTTTTTCCCCATTTTTTGTTGTTGCTGAGAAATGTCAAAACGGACGCACATTTCATCAGTTAAGCCCCTGCCCCCAAGTTTCATTCCAGATCAGGGGCATGGTAGAGCTGAAATGAAGCCTATTTAATGAAGGGTGGTGATTATCATTTGTTCACTATCTGTAACTCAAGTGTGCCAGGGATAGCACAAATGTTGGTGGGGGAGACCGAAATTATTTTAGTCGAGCACAACATTTTAGGGTTTTTGTTATGACAAATAATAGTAGTTGCTAAACAAGTTTGAGTTCAGTTAAGATTAGCTATTCCCTTACAAAACTGTTACCTGATTATTAAAGAAATGGCATATCAGACTAAAACCTGCCAGTAAACGGAGAGGCATTAAGACAGGTACAGAAGAATTCATAATTCATAGAAACTGTCCTCCATGCTCACTGAGGTTCTAGTGCTGTGTTCTTTTTTTTTTTATTTGAGACAGAACCTCAAGCTGTCACCCTGGATAGAGTGCCGTGGCATCACAGCTCATAGCAACCTCCAATTCCTGGGCTCAAGTGAGTCTCCTGCCTCTGCCTCCCAAGTAGCTGGGACTACTGGCACCCGCCACAACCCCCGGCCATTTTTTGGCTGCAGCCGTCTGTTGTTTGGCTGGCTGGGGCTGGATTCGAACCCGCCAGCTCAGGTGTAGGTAGCTGGCGCCTCAGCCCATTGAGCCACAGGCGCAGAGCCGTGCTGTGTTCTTTCAAATGCTCTGATCACACATTACATTAAAGAGTCTACTGGGGCAGACATAGTGACATTCTAGAGAATAGGATTTTGTGGCTTAGAGTGAGCATTAGATTACGAGAAAGGCTTCTAAACAAATGGCCTAACAGGGCAGGACTAAGGTGAGCAAGGCCCATTCTGAGGGGTGCTCATTCCCGTGTGCCATCTGCTCTTGCATGACCTTGGGAGTGAGGGACTGGCTTGGTAATCTGGGTCCTGGACATAGACTCATGTAAAAATCTAGCCAAAGAAAGCAATTTTAACATTTTTTAAACATCAGTCAACATCTATCATTTTGCACACTTAAACCCCTCTGGCATTTAGTGTGTTGATTAGTAGAGCATTGGTTACTGATCACATACAGAGAACAGAAGCTCTCAGAGTCACTGGCCCTACAGGATGATCCTTCTTTATATGATGAAAGCTAACCACTCTTGTACCATGAATACTTGATTCAAGCAAAAACTGGCCGCAGAGTTAAATCTTAAAATAACTTAGACTCTGCATTAAGTTACATTTTCTATGTTGATGTATTTTAAAGCAAAGGTCAGGCATTATATCAAAGGTGACTATCCGAGGAGGTTGTCAGGTAGGTATATGTTGGACTCTAGATCTCCAAAGGAAAAATGTAGAGATGATATCCAAGACACTCTCCATCTTCTTACAAACTTCTTTCTTATTTCCCGCCTCACACCTGGGCCTACCTTGTTGAGGTGTGAATGATAATCGTTATTTATTTAGTGTTTGGATTCCAAAATTGTCAGGCATCCACCTTCTCCTCTTCTTCCTTTCTTCAATTTCTTCCCGGAGCCATAAGTTGAGGAAACCATTTCCCATTACCAGGGGGACAACTTGTGCCTTAAAATCTGATAAATTTCCATTTACTCAGACGTGTGGCTAACAGTCCCTCTCTTTTGTCCAAATTCCAATCTTTCTCTCAAGAAAGTGAATGCACAGTGGCACCTATGGCTCGTGGGTAGAGTGCTGGCCCCAAATACCGAGGGTGGCGGGTTGAAGCCTGGCCCCAGCCAAATTGCAACAAAAAAATAGCTAGGTGTTGTGGCAGGTGCCTGTATTCCCAGCTACTCAAGAGGCTGAGGCAAGAGAATCGCCTAAGCCTAGGAATTGGAGTTTGCTGTGAGCTGTGATGCCACAGAACTCTACTGAGGGCCACAAAGTGAGACTCTGTCTCTACAAAAAAAAAAAAAAAAGAAAGAAAAGAAAGTGAATGCACAAAAAAGGCTTGCTTACTTGTTGAGTGATTTAACTACATTATTTGTGAGGAGTATCTTCCCAAGGCAGTGTCTTGGATACTAGAAAAGATCTGGCTGGTTTGTGTGCTGATTTATTTATTTATTTATTTAATATACTAACTGAAAGAGAACATTATTTACTTGTGCATTTCTATGGCTCCAATTGCAATGACAGCCAAAATATTGTATTGCAAAAAGAAAAGAGAGACAGAGAGAAAGAGTTATTAACTGGAGGATAACAGAATTGAGGAGGAAGTTTGCAGCCTTTAGGACATTTGGTGGGTAGATCTCACCTGTGGGAGTGGTTGATTGGCTGTCTCTCAGTGAATCTTGAAGAAAAACAGAGAAGATAATATGAGATGTTGGAAACGTAATTAGTGTTCTACAGGAATTCAGCTCTCATCTTTCTGGGTTGGTGCCCTTTAAAAAAATTGATGGTTCCTTGGGTGTTTAACTAAAGTTTGGAATGTATAGTCATGTCCATGAATCATTTCTGCAACTTGAGGAGGCAATGTTGGCTGTGGCAGTGAGGAGTAACTAGGGTACACTAAATTCCCCGGGGCTAAAAACTGCTATTTATTGGAGCACTGGAAGAACATTTTCTATACTGAGAGCTATAGTTCACTCTGCAGTCATTGAAAGCTGAGAGAGTTCCAGCTGATTATTTAACTAGCTGGTTTTCTTTCAAAGGCAGCTGGAAGACAAGTGCATTCAGAATGACGAGGATTGAAAGGCTTGAATCATCACCTAGGTGATAAATTATAATGCTAGATTATCTCTTAGGAAAATGATGAAGCTTTCTTTTAAAATTTCCAATACATTTCCCAATTTGTCTTTAGAAGCAGGGGTGTGGTAAATACAAGTTCCCCATTTCCCAGGGTTGGTCACTGAGGCCCTGAAGGAAAGGGACATTTTCCAGAGTCACATAGCAAATGAACTGTGGAAACGAAAAGAAAAAAAAAAATGGCATTCTGAATTTGGGATAAAATTCAAGGTAAGAGTTCACAAACAGAGCTTTTAATCCCTGTGCAACTCTGACTTCAGTGCAAGAAACTAACAAAAACATACTGGCTCCTGTAATCCTTCCCTTAGGTTCCGTGGGGGCATTTCTGGTGGGGACAATGCCCAAGGTCTGGTCTGTATTGCACTGGGTTAAGAACTGGCTACTCATCAAAATTCTCTAGAATGATCACCTTTGTTTTCTCTCACAACAGTGGTAGAATATTAAGTTCTACAACATTGCCTGTTTTCTGCAACTATCCAAATGTCAATACCTATGTAAACTCTTTGTAACATTTCCTTCTCTTTCTGCTTGAATTTTCTTTGATTCATCCCCAGAAAGCTCTCTCCTAGACTGCTTGGCAGCATTCCCTCACCAGTGCAGATCTGGTGGGTCTTTCTTGAGTGAGCTCTGGATGCTGACCTCCTTTTTGAGACATCTATTTGCATGCACGGGGCTACTGATGACATCAATAGTTTTGCAGTATGGAGCCACATTTGGAGTTCTACCTAGAAGCCAGGCAGAATATAAATGTTTTCATGAGGTATGTGAGCCAATTTCTCATTTAGGAGGAGAAATGTTGCAGATGAAAAAATTTGGAAACCTAAATTGGATGCTTAGTTCCTGTGGGTGTTTTCATTCATTTATTTAATATGAATACATTAAGAAAAATGTGAAAAACAGTTTGGTGCTGAGAATGAAATACTACAGTCCCTCTCCTCTAGGAGGAGCTTGTACTCTGGCTAGAAGGGAAAGCAATACAAGGCAAATATATTATGAACCAAATAAGTAACATTGGCAATTAGGATTCTATGCAGGAGTTTAAAGACATGGAAAATGGAAAAGCTAGAAAAGACCTTGCTGGGGTAAGTGTCATCAGCTGAAGGTAGGCTAAAAGACAATAGAATTAGCATAAGACCATTCATATAAATTAAAAGTACACATACAAAATAACACAATAACACTATTTTTCAAGGGCATGCATTTCATTCCTCCCAGCAAACACATTACTATGGGCACCTTTGAGTAGGAAGAAAAAGGAAGGGTTATAAGGGTAAACAGAAAATAAAATATGAGGAAGATTTTGCTCAAATTCGTAATTATAATGTGGTATGAAATGTAAATAACTCACCTTCAACCTTTATCAGCAATGTGACCTTGGCTAAATCTGTAAATCATTGTCCTTGATGCAGCAAGATGGCCTCATCTATAAAATGAGAATAATAATATTCCGCTTTCAGAGTTGTTTGTATAATTGAATAAAATAATAGATGAAAAATATTGTCAAGTACTGTCTTAGTCTACTTGGTCTGCCATAGACTGAGTGACTTAAAAAACAAAAATTTATTTTTGTAGTTCTGAGGACTGGGAAGTCCAAAATCAAAGTGTCAACTCTCTTTCTGCTGTGTAGATGGCCACCTTCGTGCTGTGTCCTCACATGTGGGGGGTGGGGAGAGAGATAAAGAGAGAAAGGCAAGCAAGTTACCCCCTGGTACCTCTTCCTACAAGGACACTAATCCTGTGGTATCAGGTCCCCACCCTTGCAACTTCACCTAACCTTGTTTACTTTCTTATAAGTCCTAGCTCCAAATACAGCCACATTGCGGTTTGGGGATTTAGCATTTGAACTTGGAGAGGAAATATAACACAATTCTGAGCAAGTGTCTTGCACAGATCTAGAATGTTAGCAAGTATTCAAAATTAGTTTTCTCTTCCCCAAAACATTGATTCCCTACCCTCGCCTCTTTCTCCATGATACTAAGACAAGAGCAAGATATGAAATGATATCAAATATAGACCTTGGACTAAAACATAACTGAAAAATATTGATTTTTATAGATTATTAGAATGCATAAACTCAGTAATGCATTTGAATTTTGCATAAAATTTCACTTAATCTTTTCTAAAACAACCCAATTTCTCAATTTTTTATTCAATAACATGTCAGGGAGAATTGTCTATTCTCTAAATGTAAGACTAGATCACTTTAGTTGGTGTGTAATATTCTAATAGTAACTGTATTTATTACTACACTATAATTTATTTAACTCTTCTGTTAGTCATGAACATATTGCTGTTGATTTTCTGTTACATGCCATGCCATACTGGGCATGCTTCTACCCACATCTTTGCACTTTTGTATGTATGCATTTGCACAAGCTCATCTTCAGGTTTGATACAAAGAGCTAAGAAGCCATCCAGAAAATTCACTGTGCTTTATTTTTTGACCATTCTTCCCTTCAATTCACATTCTATGCTGTTCCATGAGTCTGCTGCCCAGGACCACTGTCTCCTTCTCCAAGAATAGCCTCCTTTTGTTCTCTTCCCCAGACTTTACTTCCCAAAATTGTGCCAACACTTACCTTGCTGTGAAGAAACCCTGTCATACTCTGCAAAGCCACTTATTCAACTTGAAAAATTTTTAAATTGAACATCTTGAATTGAGGGAATCAAGTTGCTGTACTGGATTTCTTGTGTTAATAAAACTCAAATTAAATGCAAGCTTTAAGCCAGAGGTAAAAGGCCACGGACGAGAGAAACAGTGCCAATTCTTCCTTCCAATCAACAGAAAAGGTGTTTTTCTCCACCTGGCTGGTTTATCTGTTTTGTTTTGTTTTTTTATTTTTTTCTTGTTTTGGTTCCCTCTCCTCATTCCCCCAAATACCCCCTCGACACACACTTTTTCCCTTTGCCTGTCACACAAAGTGACTTCTTACAAAGCTTTTTTCCTGGCAAATACTGATGTGTATAGTTGGTTGATAGTTAAAAAATAAAGTAAAAAGACAATTCTTCTGCTTTACAAATATAATGGGGAAACAACCCTCCATCCCCACTTCTCAGCATATCCACATTTTACCAGCGTTTTAAGACATCTTCTCAAGCACCTTGTTCCCCTTCCATAGGATTCTTAAACTACAACCTCAATTTGTTGAATATTTCATTATCCACTCTTTGCCAAATGTTTGCACATGAATTCTGTTTTCCTAATAAAATTATAAGTTTCACAAGCAGAAATTGTGCATTCTTCTCTTCTTTGTATCTTGCCTTCTACTGTAGTTATACTTAAATAGTTGGATTCCTATGAGTAAAGGCGCAAGGGTAGGGAGGGGAGGGGAGAGATTGGGGTGGAGGGAGGGTAATTGGTGGGGCCACACCTATGGTGCAAAGGGTACAGGTGAACCTTACTAAATGCAGAATACAAATGTCTTCGTACAATAACTGAGAAAATGGCAGGAAAGCTATGTTGATCAGTTTGATGAAAATAGTTAAGATTCTGTGTGAATCCAGCATATTGTACCCCTTGATTGCACTATTGTACACAGCTATGATTTAATAATAAAGACAATAAAAAAAATAAAAATAAAAAAATAGTTAGGATTCCATCAACATTTATTAATAGCTTTCCAGAAATAGTGGGGAGGTGCAAAGTATGGTGTTAACCTAAGACTTATCTCAGATTTCTTAAATCTAATAGTGGATTTAAGATACAAACATATACAATGGTAAAGAACATTCCCCACAACAGGTAAGTAATCCTCACCTGTATCCAGCTATAATTCCAGATTATCTGACTTCCTGAGTCACAGTGCTCTTTCCACTAATCTCTTCCAGTGTATATGCACTTTCAACTTTTCAAAATTTTCAAATAATTTCTGTTAACATATACTCGGCACCAGAAAAGACTGATTTTAAACGTCATAAAAGGAATATTCAGCTGGGATGGTAGGAGTTGACTATGAGCTGTGACTTTCTTCTACTAAGCACGCCTGCTTTCTCTCTTGTTTACATTTTTACTGCTTTCATTGTGTCCACTTATTCAATGTGCCCTGTGCACCTATTCTGAGTGGCATGCACTGTACAGATGATGAAGGTAGTGTAGTAAGGAAGACAAAGACACTATGTTCACAGAGCTTACTGCATCTGAAAGTCGCATCATCAATTGGGAAACACATGTATACAAAAGAGGATCTTCCTTTGCTGTCTGCCCTCACAAAGGAACGTCCTCTTTGCAGTACTTTGTGGAGAGGATCTTTCTAAAACTGTAGGACCAAATGCATCTCTGCTTCCTGAAGCTCATGTAGATATTGAACTTGCATACTTAGCTGGAGCCCAACAGTGTTCTCCCACTTGCTGTCCAAGATTTTGCCTTCCATTTTGCTTTCTCAATTGGTTTCTGATCACATTTTCTCCTGTAACATAGCCTCAAAACTGAAAGCAGGGCCTTTGCATGCTTCTTTCTGGGCATTGCTACCATTGCTTTTATCACCCTTAGACTTCCGTCTTTGTTTCATACCACTCAGGCATTTTGGATTCTGGGTTCTCCTCATCATTGACATTGGTCTCCGTCCCTCCCCCTACGAAGGATTTGGACATCTAGTACATGGAAGTCCCCTACACTCTAGGTCCTACCATGATGCAGATTTTAACTTTTTTATTAACAACTATCATCAATTCCTATCTCAAATGGCTTTGAGAACCCTTTCTCTGTTATAACCTCCCACATCAATTAACACTCAGAATCTTGAAACCAGTAGAACCTGGAAATGTTTCACTTCTAAAATCTTAGTCCTCATATCTCTGGCAAAAACATCCTTTTTTTTCTGCCCAGTTACTTTCTTACGTTTGAATAAGAATTCTGAAACAAATTTCTGAAAGACCAATTCTGTGACCATGTCAAGACTTACAGTCCCCAAATGACTTCAATTCCCCATTGGTTTTACTTTTTACTATTCTCAGCCAGACCTCAGCGTTAATTTCCTTATTTTCTTTCCTTTGTTCTTAAAGTTCTTTGACATTTATCCTCCAGCCAAGCTTTGGCTTAATATAATCATTTAGTTCCTTTACACTTATTCCACACTGCAAAGAAAAATCATACGAAGCTGCAGATTGGAGCCACTATAAATTCATTCCATCTCTCAATATCCATTCTGTGTGTCCACCTGTCATCTATCTATCTATCTGTTTATCTGTCGATCTACTTCATCTGTCTTCTATTTTTTATCTATGCACTATTTTAACTCTAACCTTCTGACTCCCACTCTTCTCTCTCTTTTTTTCTTTAAAGTCAAATTCTGAGACAGATTGTCCACACTCACTGCAAACAAATAAATAACTGGAAATAGTTACTCACGTATCTCCCATTTGATCTCTAACTCTCGAAAATCTGTTTTCAGTCCCCAACACTTTGCGCAACTTCTCTAAAGGTCACTCATGACTTCATTATTCCTAAAAGCAACCTGTCATTATCTTCTCTGATACGGATACCAACATTTGAATATCAAATGCAAAAAATCTGACTTAGGGCAGCGGCTGTGGCTCAAAGGAGTAGGGCGCCGGCCCCATGTGCCGGAGGTGGCGGGTTCAAACCCAGCCCTGGCCAAACACTGCAAAAAAAAAAAAAAAAAAAATCTGACTTACTTGCGTCACTCCTTGAGTCTCCTAACTCTGCTCTAACTCACCCTCTCTCCAAGAATTTCTTCCTGCTCTTCCTACCTCATGATCTTTCCTCAGTCTGCTGCTCTTCACTCTTTGTAAAGAATACCTCGTTTATATTTAAAGCACCCTCAGACTAATGTTCCCAAATCTTATCCCCGAGTCAAAACTCTGCAGGCCCACCTGCTGCTGAACATTTCCGTTAAATATCCTACAGGTAACACAAGATGCAAACATTCAAAACTGAATCTACCTTTCTTTCCTTCAAATATGCTTCCCACAAATCTGTGCCTAATGTAGTTGGTAAACGAGTTTTAACTGAGTAGGGAGGACACTGAGCTTGAAATCCCTGAGTAGCTTCCCCAAAGTAGCAGCTCTTGATCCTGTCCAGCTCTCTCAGGGGAGATTTTGTGTGAAGAGCTGAGCACAATTCATAGTTATTCCATTTCCTCCTTCACAGCATTATTAAGAAAGTTGTGTGTGAGATAAGGTTTATAATCTGGGGTCCCCAGGCTGGAACCCGAGGGTTCCGATGATCTAGAGCTTCTCCCAAGTGGGTATAAGTCAGTAGTGAAGCAGGCAATACACCTGCTTGGTGGATTTTTACATCAATCAGGGTGTAATAGCCTGTTTACAGCCGACTGGCACTTCAGAGTCTTGCTTTTGGAACTCATAGGTGAGATTTATTTTGGATGTCTTTTGCAAGTGATGGAAGAATCCAGGCCTTGGCTTTGCCCTATTAGTTTGTTTAGCCTGTCAGCATTATTCTGATTGTTTAGTGCCATCCTCACAGGCTACAAGATGCGAAATAGGTGAAGCGGCTAATCAGTTAAGAAAACTGATTAAGTTCCATGAAGACTCAATGAGCATTGTACAGGTTAATTGAATTCTTAGAGATTAATTCTCCTTTCCACATTCCAAGAGATTGTTCTCTTTCAGAGCCCACTGCCAAATCGGTGGTGGGAGAAATTAGAAATCCCAAACTAAATAAATCGCCTCTGCTTTTATCTTGGCCATCATGATACACAAAGCAGCAAATGCGAGATGAGTAGGGAAAATACAGTCACTGAGTCCTAGGGTTATGAGGACACACCTATAGGAAGATGAGGTATACTTCTGACTTCATGATAAATAATCAGTCAAATTTACAATTTATTTATTTATTTATTTTAGAGACAGAGTCTCACTTTATCGCCATCAGTAGAGTGCCGTGGTGTCATACCTCATAGCAACCTCCAACTCCTGGGCTTAGGCGATTCTCTTGCCTCAGCTTCCCAAGTAGCTGGGACTATAGGCGCCTGCCACAATGCCTGGCTATTTTTCGTTGCAGTTTGGCAGGGCTGGTTTCGAATCTGCCACCCTCCGTATATGGGGCCGGCGCCCTACTTACTGAGCCACAGGCACTGCCCAAATTTACAATTTATTGACTCAAATGCTTGCAGAACACTTCTAGGACTTAAGGAACATTCTAAGTGGTTTTTGCTTTGCACATTCAAACAAGGTCATTGGGGTGTTGCTGGGGCTACTCTGCACTATTATCCATAAATTAGAAGCAGAGGTAGGGGAAAAATTTGTGTTGTTTTTTTAATAGAGATTTTGTTTTTCAGAACAATTTCAGTTTTACATAAAAATTGAGTGGAAAGTACAGTGAGGTCCCCTATCACCCCAACACTGCTTCCACTGCTGTTAGCATCTTGCATCAATAACAATTTATCAATATTGGTTTATCAATTAATGCAAGATGCTAAAAAGAACTTGCAAATTTTTTTTTTTTTTAGATAGAATGTTATTTTGTCATCCTGGGTAGAGTGCTGTGGTGCCAGTGTTTGAGCAATCTCAAACTCCTGGGTTCAAGTGATCCTCTTGCCTCAACTTCCCAAGTAGCTGGGACTAAAGTTGCTGACCACGCCGGCCTGTTTTTCCATTTTTAACAGTGATGGGGTCTCGCTCTTGCTCAGGCTGATCTCAAACTTGTGAGCTCAGGTGATCCACCCATCTTGGCCTCACAGCATGCTAGGATTACAGGAGTGATCCTCCGGACCTGGGCTATCTCCATAGTTTAGCTTTGTCGTCCAGAATGCCATAGAGTAGGAATCATATACTGTATGCTACTGTAGGTTAGATTTTACTTAATGTTCCTCTATGTCTTTTTAAGGCTTGATAACACATTTTTTATTGCTAAATAATATTCCTTTGTATGGATTTAGAAATGTATATTTTTAACAACAGACCATAGAAACTTCTAGAGTCCAGAGAACTTAGTCAAAAAGTTACATCCCTTTCTTCTTTCTCCACTGGGGTGGGAGCATGTAGAGTTAATTTGCTGAAAGACGAATGGTTGGGGTATGACTACCATATCAGGATACCCCCAAGAGAATTCTTTCTATATTCTCCACTTCCATTCTTGTGCCAGCATCAATGGTTTCTTCCCAATCACTCCAAACCTAAAAATTCTACCTCCTCAATTTCTCAAATTTTATTAAACCCACATACTGTTTTGATTTTCTTCTATATCGAGCTAGTTCATGCCCTCATCGTTTCTCCACAGACTATGGCAATGCTCTCCCATTTGGTCTCTGCATTCACCCACACCCTCCTCCAGTCTGCATTCCTCCCTGGAGAGAGAGAGATCCATCGGACATAGAAATCTTATCAGGTCATCCTTCTGTTAAAATCATCGGACTACTCCTCATGCCCTTTGCATGAAGTCCATGACGTTCTTCTGTGGCTCCTCTCTGTCCTTTTGGCAACATGACTTTTTCCGCAACATTTTTTCTGAACTCTGCAACTGGTTTGTCTCTCTGAAATGTCATTTTGTGCTCCCTAATCAGCATCACTTGAATTCAGTCTTAGCTAAAAACATTACCTGTCGCCAGTTTCCTTCCTGCAATTACTTTCCCTTCCCCTCTTCTGTCTGAACCAGTGGTTCTCCACCTGTGGGTCACAACCCACAGGAACTGTGTTAAAGGGCCATGGCATTAGGAAAGTTGAGAACCACTGGTCTAAACTCTAGTGAGGCCCCTGCTCTGTGTTGCAGTAAACCTTTGACATATCTCTACTTTTTTACCTTCCTTAGTATGTCTTACAAGATTATCTAATTCCTTATATCCCTTCTGTGCTATAAGGACAGAGATACATTCACTGTTATATTTGCTAACCCCAGTATATTCTGGGTTATGACATTGATGCTACTTAAATGAATGAAAGAACAGTTGTCCAAAACCACGCTGACTCCTGACTGGCCAATGATGAGAGCTCTAAGCATAGTAGATCTACATTTCTGGATGCTGAGAAAAGAAGGGAACTTACTGAGTACAGCAGTATTCCCCTCTGTTCTCCGTCTCTGGCTCAGTCTCCTTTTATTCATTTTCTCCTGGTCAAGGAAGCTTGGCTTCTTTCTTCTCTTTTCTTTGGGAGGAGGCTATTTACTCTTTTTAGTGTTTAAGGTCAAACTAGACCAGTTCTATTCACTTATAAAACATAAGTAGAACTTTTGTGCTTGAGGGCTCTGCCCTAAATAATACAATAATTACATGTGACCCAAGCCATGGTTCTGGGCAGGAGAGACTTGGAATGGATTATATGAATCCCAGAAAGGACCAAATGCTGCATGTCCCCATTTTCCCTTCCAATGTCTTTGGACTTTGGACTGCATTCCAACATCTACAGATTATTTTTCTCTCTGCTCTCCACTGCTTGCCTTTTGTTTTCCTAATCTCCTCTTTGAGTAGAGTCAGAATGTGATGGCTGTGAAGCTGTTCCAATAGGAGACTACTGGAGTCATCCCCCACTTGGCTCCCTGGGAAGTGAAAGCTATGAGATCTGGACTTTCTCATTAAACAGGAACATTTGACTTGAAGAGGGAATTTATTTGAAAAGACTAAGCGCAAACTCTAATTTACATCTCAGACGGTCATCATGACAGTATCTATGTCTCAAATTTCCCATCCCTCTCTGTCCTGCATCCCTGGCTCAGGCACCTCCTATTCATTTGCTCCTGGGCAATGCTAAGCAGCAGCTTGGCTCCCTTCTTTGGGAGAGGTTGTTTACTCGTCTCAGTGTTTAAGGTCAAATGAGACCAGCTCTGCTCTTAGAAAACATAATTTATCATGCCTTTTTCCACTCTGTCATTTGACTGAAGAGTACCTATAAGAAATGTGGGGGAGACAAAGAACAATTCTGATGTTTTATTTTATTCCTTTAGTCCTTTCCTTAGAGGATTTGGGTCCTTTTTTTCTGATTACTAAATATTAGCCATCTTCTCAATAAAGAATGAGGTATCTTCATGAGAGCACTTTCTAGAAAATCTAACAAATGTGAGTACATAATTCCATAGGACAAGACTGGTTTTTGAGAAAGTACCCTTTCAAGTACTATGCAAATTTTATCTTCATTTTCTGGGTGCTGTGAAAAGAAGGGAACTAATATTAATTGAGTATCTATTCAGGGCTGGACATAAAGCTTGGTGATTTGCAAAAATAGCTATCATTTCAAATTTCTCAACAACCATAACAATAATTTTGCCAACATTTATTGAGCTATAATTATGTGTCAGGACCTCTGTTAACAGATTTACTTGAGCTGTCTAATTTTGGTTTCACAACCACACATAATATAGGCACTTTTCAATTATCCTTGCTTTGCAGATAAAAAGAAAACATAAAAAGAAGCTAACCAACTTGCCTATGAAAACATAATTAGCAAATCAGTTTTGAGATCTGTCTCTAGGACCAAATGACTCTGTGCCAAAATTCATAGGTACTTTGTTATAATTAATTTTGGTCATGTACAATGTTTTATTATTATTATTTTTAGTTTACAGTCCAAGAACACAGTTTGAAAAGCCAGCTTGGAAAAATCAACCTTGTATCACCCTCTTCTCAAGGTCTTCCCCCCATAGCATGGTATGATGATGACTGGAGGGCTTGATCCAGGCTGTGTCTTGCAGTGAGAGCTTGAGGACAAAATGTAGTTGAGGAAAGCAGCATGTAGCTATCACAAGACACCTGGGACAAGCTCTCTAGCTTCTCCCACCCCCAGGTTACTTCGCTGCTTTGGAAATATAAATTATTACTAATTTTGTCTTGAAGTCTCTCCTAGTAGAATTGCTATCATTCTAGCCCTTCCCTGAGGAGACTCCAGGGGAGGGGGTTGTAGATATTTACAACATGCCTTTTGTAGGACAGTTCTTCATCCTGGAGGACAGGCTAATGCCTAAGTGTCTAATCCATGACCAAGTGTCCTCTCACAGAAAACTTATTTTTACTGACAGATGCTCTCATGGCTCTCATCCACGCTCTGTTCAGTTTATGTCAGTTTATGTCTACTAAGACTGCCATTCTCTAGGAGAGCCTGATAAGGAAAGAAGTTTGCTCTCGTAGAGGTCCTCAAACTACGGCCCGCGGGCCACATGCGTTGGTGTGAATTGTATTTCTTCCCGTTTTGTTTTTTACTTCAAAATAAGATATGTGCAGTGCGCATAGCAATTTGTTCATAGTTTTTTTTTCTTTTTAACTATAGTCTGGCCCCCCAATGATCTGAGGGACAGTGAGTTGGCTCCCTGTTTAGAAAGTTTGAGGACGCCTGTAAGGGCATCAGTCAGGTGAGACCCAGAGGAGGAAGCACAATAAGAAACACAAAATAGCAGATGCACTTTTATTACTTACAGATCCCACAGAAGAGGGCAGGATGCCTCACAGGACTGCAGGGAGGGGAGTGTCTGGAACACACATGAGTAAACAATGAGAGAGAAAGATCCATGGCCAAACCCTTTATTAGGGTCCAGGGCATTAGGCCAGCTGGTTTCCCTCAGGGCATTCTAATTGGTGGGTTTACAATAGCTATGAGTTCTGTTGAGTATGCTGTGACTGAGAAGTAGGCATGGTGGCATATCTATCTGTAGTCTATCTGTGTTGTGGGTATCAGTAGAGCAAGTCAAGTAGGTTGCATGTAATTGCCCTATAAGGAGGTGGTCAGCAGGTGGTGGTTGTATGAGGCCTTGATCTGGATGGATCACACTGAGAAACTCGGAGGAGGTGAAGAACTCGAAACTGTGTCAAAGAAGACTGAGCTTTGCTTCTAATATGAGTAAGTTAAACTTATATTCAAAATGAATACCAATGCATCATACAATTATAAGAATTCATTACATTCATTTATTCATAGTAGATGTTACTCCAAGTGAAGGAGCAAAAATACTGGCACAGCCATCCCACAACAATATCTCAATGTTCTGGTATCGCCAACCCACAACAATATCCTAATGTC
>CAUYRH010079814.1:0-31763 GCA_963574655.1 Perodicticus potto
CATGCTTCAATGTGAAAGCATGTGAATTTTTGTTCCCATTTTGTTTTTTACTTCAAAATAAGATATGTGCAGTGTGCATAGGAATTTGTTCATAGTTTTTTTTTTTTTTTAAACTATAGTCCGGCCCTCCAACGGTCTGAGGGACAGTGAATTGGCCCCCTGTTTAAAAAGTTTGAGGACGCCTGGAATGTACCATCTAATTTAGTCCTTGTAAGAATTTATGTGGTAAGTAGTGTTAGCCCATTTTAAAACTCTGTTTATACTTACTTTATTCTAAAAATTGAGAAAAAAGAAAAACATCTTTGGGATTAGGTAGAATTGAATTCACATTGTGGTCTGCTGCTAACTACCTAGAAAAACTTGGAAAGATTGTTTAAATCTTTCTAACCTTACATTTGCCCTTATGTAAAATAGAGATCATTCTATTGGGATTCATACTCCCCAATGTATACCAGCTTCTAGGAAGCTAATAACCAAATTTTTAGCCCAAGTATACAGAATCTAAGTCATGTTTTTTTTTTCCCCAATATTTAACGTCTTTTGTCATTGTATAAGGGTTTGTAAGCTGCTGTAAATTTTTTGGAGGGCAAATCATGTTAAAATAAACATAATTTGGCTCAGCACCTATAGCTCAGTGGCTAAGGTGCCAGCCACATACACCAAAGCTGGTGGGTTCAAACCCAGCCTGAGCCTGCCAAACAACAATGACAACTACAAAAAATAATAATAATAATAATAATAATAGCCAGGTGTTGTAAAGGGTGCCTGTAGTCCCAGCTACTTGGGAGGCTAAGGCAAGAAAATCACTTAAGCCCAAGAGTTTGAGGTTGCTATGAGCTGTGACGCCATGGCACTCTATTGAGGGCACCATACTGAAACTGTGTCTCCAAAACATAAATAAATAAACAAACATAATTTTAGATAAGGCTGTTCCCAATAGAATACTATAGCTATACACGGCATGATAGGATTGAAACCATTGCACTGTAATCTAAATAAGTGGTCTCTAACGTTTAATAACCATTAATAATCCATTGGGATAAGGGGAAAAGATGTTAGAATCAGTATTTATGTTTTTATTTCTCAACAAGAAAGAAAGAAACCTAGATTTCCTAATATTTACTATGTGTTGACAATGAAACCTTCACTTGGGCCATTTTAGGATGGGTAAGGATGAGGCAGCTGAAGGGAAGAGGAGGAGTTCATGGCTGACTGCCACGGACACCCTGGTTCCTTGATGAAGGCCTGTTGTTAATTATTGCTCCTGATGTGTACTTATATAATTAGACTTACAAACCACATTGTCCAGCATTAACTAAACTTACCCTGTGAAAATGGACAAGTGGCATAAAAATAGCCCTGCAAAGAAATGGTGGATAGAAGATAATTTGAAACCAAAGAGGAACAACAAAATTGTGGAACAGACACTTCTGCTCTAAGAGAAAAGGTCTTTTTCAGTAATATTGTGAAATTTTAAAAAATGATGATTTCATTGGATATGATATGTAGTTACCACTTAAGACCCCAAATTATCAAGATTATTTGAAATGTGGTTTGATATGTAGTGTCAACTATCATTAATGAGCTCGAAGTATATACACTATGTTTAGCGCATATTTATTATTTTTTAAATGCAAATGCCTATATGGGGGTCGATCAGTCAACAGTGTTTCCTATCATGGCGCACAGTCTTGGAAAGTTTGGGGACCTTTGGAGACCTACCTAAACAATGTGGGTATTCTAGTCATCCCTCTCTTCCTAAAGCTTCTTTACAGAATTTTTTATATAATTATAAAAGCACCAAAAGGGAGAGTCATCAAGATGTTTTCAAGGACACATCCAATTTTATAGATTCATAAATGTCATTTATTAACAGGCTTGATATTCTCTTGGTGCTTCCTCCAGCAGTCTCTAATGCAGCGGTTCTCAACCTGTGGGTTGCGATCCCTTTTTAACAATGAAAATACATTGCAGCATTAGGAAGGTTGAGAACCACTGCTCTAATGGAACATATGCCATTACAGAAGTGTTCCCTATCTGTCTTGTCCAGTATGGTAGCCACCTGGTTCCACGTGGTTATCAAACAGTTGGAATGTGCCTAGTGTGACTGAGAAAGTGAAGTTTAAATTTTACTTAATTTTAATTAATTTAGAAAATGTATTAGTCCCATGTGACTGATGCCTGAAGTGTTGGGCCACTCCATTCTTGAGAAGGATTATTGAACCCCTTCTAAGACTCCCCAGCACTTAGCACAGTGCCTGATAGGTATTTGTCAAATGAAATAGGAAATCAATAAATGTAGCAGATAAGGCTCGACAATTAAGTTCATGAACTTGCCACCGTGTGCACTTATGCTAGCAGTACAAAAAATGAGGTAAGGTTTCACAATTTCACTGTATCACCGTCTCACAGCTGTGTTCATGTCAACATGTGGCAACATTCATCATTGTTGTGTGTTTTTGTGTGCTGTTGTGAGAATGTTGGAGGTTGGATGAACAAACATTAAATTTCTTGTCAAATTTGGCAAGAGTGGAAGTGAAATTAGGGACATGTTAGCCAAAGTTTATGAGGATAGTGACATGTTCAAATGAGACAGAAAGTATCACTGCTGAAGAGAGGTCAGTGCAGCCAGTAATGAGCAGAACTGACACAAACTTTGCAAAAATTTGTTGAATTGCATGTCAAAATCGTCGACTGACTGTGAGAAGCCGAGCAGACCAAATAAACACCACTAGAGAAACAGGAAAATCTTAACTGGAAGTCTTGGCGTGAGAAAGGTGTGTGCAAAAATGGTCTTGAAGGAGCTCATGGATGAACAAAAGCAAAGGAGAGTTGAAGTTGCCAAGACCTTTTGGAGAGGCAAGACAATATTTTGGGCTGTGGATGAAGCCTGGGTGTATCAATACAACCCCGAAAGAAAGTGTAAAGGTGTACAAGGAAAGTCAGTCAATTTTCCACCACCAGAAATGTTCCATTAGTCCAAATCAAGGGTCAAAACGGTGTTGCTTATCTTTTTTGATATCAGAGGGGTTGTTCATTATGAATTTGTACCAACTGGACAGTTAACCAAGGCAACTATTTATAAGTGCCGAAAAGACTGCATGAAACATTTAGACAAAAATGACCTGAACTTTTTGCCAACAACTCAAGGCTCTCGCATCCTGACAACAGACCAGCTTACATAGCAGAGTCTGTGAGGGAATTTTTAGCCAGTAAACAAATAACTGTGTTGGAACAGCCTTTCTGTTCACCTAATCTGGCCCCCAGTGACCTTTTTCTTTACCCAAAGATAATGGAAATATTGAAAGAAGACATTTGGTTACATTCAAGACATCAAAGGTAATACAACCGAGCTCTGATGGCCATTCCAGAAGAAAGAGTTCCAAAATTGCTTGGACTTGGTGCTGGTGTCTCTGCATAGTTTCCCTAGGGGAGTCCTTCCAAGGCGATGGTAGGGATATTCAGCAATGAGGTTTATAGCACTTTTTCCAGGATGAGTTTGCGAACTTGACCATCTGACTTTTATCTTATAGAAAGACAGAGAATGACCCCCTGAGCACATATATTTAGGATGACAACAACCACTGCATTCATCAACCTAATAAGGAATGTAATAAGAGTTCACTTAGGAAAATAATCACCAAAAGTCTTTTGCTTGCAGGCTAATTCATATGAAGTAAAACTGGGGTTGGAGAAATAGATGCTTTTGTACAATTAAAACTGAATTGCCAAGGATACGTGACTCTCCAGAAACAATAAAAGCTTGTTAAATCCCCGTCAGGCATGAGCTCAGTCAGCTCACGGACTGCCTTCCCTTTAAGGTGACTGCCCCTGGGGTGAGGAAGGAGCACATTCCCACCTCCTGCTGTGAGTTTCAAATGCCCTCTCTGAGTCAGTTTCAGGTACTTAGGGCAGCATCCAGGCCTGTGACTAACATGTAGCCAAGGAAACCTGTAACCTGCACTGTTACTATGGCTCTGCGTGCCAAATCTCTGGGTCTGCTTATAACAGAAGATGACGAGGAAGAGATATTCAACAGCCGCCAGCAGCAGGAAGCATGACATTTCCAGAGTCCAAACCCACCACACTGAGTAAGAAATGAAGGCTGCATTTTCTCCATCCGTCGGCTCACTGGCTTTGCTTCCTTGCTAGACTAATACCTAGCACTTTGGAAAACGGTTGTATTTGTCATCACCACTGATTTAGAAGAAGAGGATCTTTTTTCATAATTGCAGAAATGCAGTCTCTATACTGTTTAATGTCATGAAAATGGCATGAAAGGAGATGCTGGTTCTGAGCAAAACATTGCACAGCCTATTGTGAAGCGAAAAAAGAATTTCTTTTTTCTTCAAAATATATGACTTGATCTCGTGATTATAGAAGTGAACGTGCATGCATAGGAGTGAAAGATATGTAAAAATGTAAACACAGTGGAATTTTAGGTGATTTTTATTGTTTCTTTTAGCTTGTGTTTCCAAATTTCCTTCAATATATATGCATTACTTTTATAATGAAAAAAGAACTATATATTTTTCATTTTTATTTTTTTTTAGAGACTGAGTCTCATTTTGTCACCCTCGGTAGAGTACCATGGCGTCACAGCTCACAGTAACCTCCAGTTCCTGGGCTTAGGCAATTCTCTTGTCTCAGCCTCCCGAGTAGCTGGGACTACAGGCGCCCGCCACAACACCTGGATATTTATTTTGTTGCAGTTTGGCCGGGGCCAGGTTTGAACCTGCCACCCTTGGTATTTGGGGCTGGCGCCCTACTCGCTGAGCCACAGGTGCTGCCCAGAACTTTATATTTTTTAACACTACACTCTCTATCTTGAATAACTAATAATTATCTGGTAATAATAATGGTAACATAGGAATATAGCAGGCAAGAAGGAAGGAAAGAAAGAATATAGATTCATTTTAAAATAATAATAAATGCTTTTTTGTATATAATTCTGAGAGCTCAGATGACATATGAATCGATTTATTCATTCATTCAACTGGTGAGTGCCAGAAACTATCTCTAAGCAACATGCTAGAGTTAGAAGAGTGAATGAAACGGACACAATTTTCTGTCACAAATTTAACTATTCATTTTTTTACTTATATTGTAACGACTTCTGAAACTGGTTTGTACCAGACTGTAGAAATTTTGTAAGAAAAATACTTATTTTGGTAGATAACACAATATTATGAAATACTAAATGATCTATTAGCTATAAAGGCATCAAAAACATATTTAACTATTTTAGAAAATGACCCTGGAAAGATTTGATAAGTTACTGGAAGGAAATCCAAATTATTATCACTTCATAATACCGGAAAAGCCATTTTAACAGTATCTCGCTTTAATTCTGGTCTTTCTTAGTTGCTGGGTCTTAGACAAGGTATATCAACCACCTCTCATATTCAATAGAGCCATGTCATAGGCAATTTTCATATTATTTGACTTGTGAAAATTAAAATGCAAATACTATAAATGCCACATTGCCGGGAAAAAGCTCGTTTGCATTTAGCTTCAGTAGATTTTTACCAACCCTTTATGGCTCTTCTAAGGCTCCTGGGACGTTATATTTGCAAACATTTGCAGCGTGCGATGTTGGAATTTTCTTTTGGCTGCCTATTCAGTTATTGGTGCCCTGTCTCTGAAATATGGTTGGCTGATGCATCCTCTCTGCATATTTTCTGATTGCTTTTTCCTCCTGTAATAATTAAAGCTAGGAAGCATTGAAAAACTTCAATGCTTGGGGTTAACCCCTTCAATGTTTGGGATTACTCCACATGAATGGCAGACATCACCCCTGCCAACTCGGCTGTCCCTCTAAGGAGTTTTGAGAAATTAAAAAAAAAAAAATTTGATCCTGGGGCTAGATTGGGTCCTACCAGTCCATCAGCAAGAAAGCGGAAAGCCCTTTAAAAGGAAGATCGGATGCTATAAACCAAGGTAAATCTGGGAAGACGGAACAATGAAATGTCAAATCAGGAGCAGGAGAGAGGCCAGAGTCCCTTGAGAGTCCCAGGAGAGGTCAGAAGGAGCTGAGAAGTTAACACTAGGATGGCTGCAGACCCCACTTAGAAACCCTGAACTCTAAGCCGCATCGCTCTTGCTGGACAGAGGAGAAGGTCCGCTCCCTACACCATCACGAACGCTGCCATTTCTCCTAGTTTGGGGTTCACCATTAAATAAAGAAAAAAAATTAATCCAGTAATTGTGAGTTTATTCTTTTATTTTAATAAAAATATGGAATGCTTCATGAATTTGCACAAGGGCCAGGCTCAGCTCTGCCTCGTTCCAAATTTAGCGATGTGTTACAGAAGCAAGCACCGTGATTTTATTCTTGACCTCTGAAATGGCATTTGCCTACATTCAGCAGGCCTTCGATCCTAGTGTCAAAATTATTAGATATAATGTCATAACCAACGCAGGATTTACCCTCACCCACTAGGGCTCTATAAGGAGACCACTTCTTTGCCCTCTGATTGACATATCCCTTCAACTCCTCCACTATAAGCTTCCCAAAGTGACTACAAAATTGCCTGACAGCAGAAGGGGCATGGCTCCTTTTTTTTCACAGTGATTAATATTTACTGCAAACCTATTATTTATATACACTTTACATATATTATCTTTCTTAATGTGCATTGTCCTTAATGTACAATGTCCTCTCTCCAGGGAAAGAGGGACCATTTTAAACTAGAATTAGTTTAACAGCTATAATCCAGGATGCAGAGTGGTTGAGAAATAGTCCCAAATACATAGAGTTGCTACACGTCTCTATGCAATAGGATGTCGCCCTATTGTTCCGATCTAGGCTTTGTGGCCCATTTTACTGTGCCATCATTGAATTAGCACTTTCCTAATTCCCTGACCACATGGCTGCTTCTTAGACACACATAATTGTGCTCTATATTAGCAATTTGGGCTCGGCAGTTTCTTTGATCTCTTTGAAAAGGCTGCAGTAAACGTAAGGTAATAATGCATGAGCAATCTAACCCTCAAAGGTGGGGACTTGCTCTAATGATCACAACCACCTATCCTTGAAGTTCCCTTGTTCTAGCACCTCCGTGTAATTATTCCTTCATTTTATTGAAACCTCCAGTCCATTGATGCTGTCGCTCTTTTCCAATTTTCGCTAGTCTCCTAACTTTGCTTCTCTTTTTACCCAGCTTACAATTGATGACCCATTAGTAAAATTATTTAATTGGAAATGTACTCAATTCTCTGGCCCCACTCTCCCTGCGCTTACCTGGCAGGACTCCAGATCCTCATGTGTCTAACTAGCCATCTTTCTTTATGACTGCATCTACTGGAGATTAGATCACAACTCCTTGCCTGGTTGATCTTTAAATTTGTAATCTCAAGCCTCAATATGCCCTCTGTACTGCCCAAGGGTCCCGCCGTCTTTCCGCAGTAGAGTTCCCCTTTGAATCTTTGTTGGAAATGCCTATTTCATAATCTCCCACACTCTCTTCCTTTCTCCCTCTCCATTCTCAGCTGGTGGTGTAGGCTCACACGTCATTGAAAAGAATCTAAACCATCAGACAGGAATGCCTTGATGTTATTACGTCTACTTTGTAGTCTCTGTGCCCATGTTTTCTCTGCCTTCCCTTTTTGAAATGAAATAAATGTGTCTGCTCCTAGCAGAGGTGAATCTTTCCAGTCACACTCAGATCCTACCCATTTGTTTTCAAAACACACATCCTACCCATTTCCAAGGAGTTTTGTTTCCATAGTTTTCTTGTTTGTTTGTTTTGGTAGAGGCAGAGTCTCACTTTATCACCCTCTGTAGAGTGCTGTGGAGTCCCAGCTTACAGCACTCCACCTCCTGGGCTTAGGCGATTCTCTGCCTCTTCCAAAGTAGCTGGGACTACAGGCACCCGCCACAACGCACGGCTAGGCTTTTTTTTGCAGTTCGGCTGAGGCTGGGTTTGAACGCGCCACTTTTGGTATATGGGGCCGGCGCCCTACCCGATGAGCCACAGGCACCGCCCTGTTTTCATAGTTAAACCCCCTGTGTTCTACAGAATCAGTGGCTTTCTATATAGTGGGTCCTTCCAGGCAACATACAAACAAATTTTATAATTTTCCAAGTTACAAAACCCAAAATACTTCCCTGACCATCGTGACTCCCTCCACTGTATTTCTGTTTTCTTTCACAGCAAACCTCGAAGTACTTCCTCAGCTTTCATCACTCCTTTGGTTACTCCATTAAGTCTTTGCTTAATGATTTACTGAATCTGCTCTGTCACAGCCACCACAATCTCCGTATTACTCCACCCTACGTGCACTCCCCTGTTTCCATGGTACTCACCTCCCACTCAGCGACAGCTGACCCAATTGTCCAATACCTTCTTGGAAACCTTTTCTCTCTTGGTTTCAAGATAAACACTCTCCTACGTGGCCAGTCCAGGCAATATTTGAACCCCATTTTTTTTGCCTGACAATCAGCCCCGGAACCTTCCCATGACCCCCAGCTTACAGTTATCAGCCAAAAATTTTGGTATTGCTGTTTGTTTTTTGGCAGCCAAACTCCTGGTTCCGGTTTGGTTTTATACATTTTAAGGAGATAGGAATTGCAGGTAAAATCACAAATCCATACATGGGAGGCATACATTGGTTTGGCCTGAAAAGGTGAGACATCTTGAAGTGGGGAGGATGCACCTTATAGGTTAAAGGTGGTATCAGAGAATCTTAATTTGTAATTGGTTAAGGAAATAAATCTTTATCTAAAGCTTTGGAGCCAATAGGAAAAAAGTGCTTTAAGATAAGAAAGTCTGTTGTTAATTATAGAGCAAGCCATGCTATGTTAATGCACAGTGATGTATAAACAAATAGATGGCCTGCACAGGTAACGTGGTTTTTGCCTAGTGTGACTTTAGATCTGGTTTGCAATTCATCTAAACTCCAAAAGGAGGTGTGTCCGACCTCCCTTCCCTTCCTGGACCAGAACTCAGTTTTAAGGTTTTTCTGGGTTCTCTTGGCCAAGGGAAGTTTTATTCAGTTGTCAGGCGGTGTTTATCATTTTGTTTTATTTTAAATTTCCCCCTGTTTGGCCAAGATTTGCCAGAAGCATCGTCAATGCCCAAACTTTTATTTTGTTCCATTGTTGCTGGGCTGGTGTGGCTGCCTGCCCCATTCCATCCTGTCCTTCAGAGAGACCCTTAGGCCCAAGGAACTTAGGGCCAAGAGAATTACAGCCAGTTAAATGTCCTCCAAGCCACATGGAAACAGAGGTGGGCAGACACTCACCAGCCAGCAAAACCTTTTAGGGTTGAGCTACTAATCTTGGTTTTACTGGAGGACGTGTAGCAATTTATTATATAAAATGTAAGCATTTCATTAAAGCCATTTAGGATAAGGCGTTTGAAAACTTTAGTTGTAATGAATTTTTTTTGTATTTTCTTTAATAATTTGCTCTAAAGTGGTTGATAGATTTTTATTGTATGTGGTATCTCTATTTGCATTATTCTAACTTGTTGTAAGTTTTAAAATCCAGAATTGGAGTCCTCTAGCGTTGTGGCTTTTTTTTTTCCCTAGGATAGTTTTAGCTATCTTAGATCTTTTGAGATAAACTTTTCAATTTCTGCAAAAAAAAAAAGGCAGCTGGAATTAAGAATTACGTTGACTCTGCAGATCAATTTGGAGAGTATTGCCATCTTAACAATATTATCTTTTCTAATCCATATATGGAATGCCTTCTATTTATTTCTCTTCTTGAATGTCTTTCAACAAAATTTGTAGTTTTCAGAATATAAGGTTTGCATTTCCTTCCTTAAGTTTCGTCCTAAGTATTTTATTCTTTTTTGGTGCCATCGAAATTGGAATTGTTTTCTTAATTTTGATTTTGGATGGCCTATTGCTAATGGTTAGAAATACAATTGAGTTTTGTACATTACTCATTCACCCTATAACCTTACTGAACTCATTTATTAGTTCTAATAGGGGAATTCTTTAATACTTTCGGTATACAAGTTTATGTCATTTGCAAACAGGGATAGTTTTACTTCTTTCTTTTCATGATGAATGATTTTGTTTTATTTTCTTTCCCAATTTTCTTGCCCAATTTTTCCTGACTAGAACTTCTAGCCTGATATTTAATAGAAGTGGCGATAATGGATTCTTGTCTTGTTGCTGATTTTAGGGGGAGAGAACTTTATCCTTCACCATTAAATATGGTGTTGGCTGTAAGATTTTTTATGGATGCTCTCTATCAGGTTGAGGAAGGTCCCTCCTATTCCTAGCTTGTTGAGTCTTTTTTTTTTTTAAATCTGGAAAAGGTAAATTTTATGAAGTGCTTTTTCTGCATCTATTGAGATTGAGATAATCATGTGGTTTTTGTTCTTTAGTTTACTAATGTGATATGTTAAATTAATTGATTCTTTAGTCTGGTCACGATGGCTCATGCCTGTAACCACAGCACTTTGGGAGGCTGATGCAAGGTGATCACCTGAAGCCAAGAGTTCAAGACCAATCTGGGCAACACGGAAGACCCTGTCTGTACAAAAAGTAAAATAATATTAGTCAGACATGGTGGCTTGTGCCTATTGTCCCAGCTATTTGGTGGGCTGATGGAAAGAATGCACATTCTTGGCCATACTCAGGTGAGAGCTTTGATCCCACTGAACTAGAAGGTGGAGAGCATTTTATGGCTCCAATGCCAGAGTCACTGTCCTTAACAAAACTTAGCAGATTTTCTTAAATAAGTATGTCTCCATATGTTCTTAGGATAATTTCCCAAGACTTTGAAAGGTGGTGGTTTTTATAACTTTGATTATGTATAGTTGTTTCATGGAAAGAAGCTCTACAACATTTCTCACACCACCATTGGAAAGGCTTTTCCTAATATGGTGAATTAGTTTCCCGTGGCTGCTATGACAAATTACCACATATGTGATGGCCTAAAACAATCCAGAACTTATTCTCCTGAAGTTCTGGATTCCAGATGTTTGGAATTTGTTTTACTAGGACTAAAGTCAAGGTATTGGCAGGACTGGTCCCTTCTGGAAACTTCAGGGAAAACCTTTCCTTCGTGTCTTCCAGCCTAGAGGCAGCTGGCTTACCTTAGTTTGGGGCCACAGAGCTCGAATCTTTGCTCCCATTGTCACATGGTCTTCTTTCTGACTCCCATTCTTCTAGTGTTCCTCTTCTAAGGACCTTTGTGATTGCATCAGGCCCATCTAGATAATCCAGGATAATCTCATTTCAAGATTTTTTAACTTGATCCCATCTGCAAATTGCCCCTTGCCAGGTTTCAGGGATTAGTACGTGAACACCTTTGGGGGAGTGGTCATTAGAATCTACAGTTTTAATGTTCAGAAGTAATTTTAGTTTTTGTAGATAAAGAAACTATAATTTGTGTTGTTTACAAGCATACTGAAGATCATACAGCTAGTGTGAGAAAGAACTAGAATCAGGTCTCTGCACTCCTGTTTTGAAATGTAAAAGTTGACTGATCAGGCAAAGATAAGATCCATATTATTTATGGCTTCTAAGCCACAGACATGGCTTTAAAAATGGTGAATTATAAAAGTATAAAACTGGTCTTTGTGAAGTCATCTTAAAGTAATATGCAACTCAATCATCGTATTCAGATTTCACCTTTTGTAACACCCCTTGCCTTCTATAGAAAAGGACTGGCTCCAAGCAAGGTGTTTTCCTCAAAGAAAGCTAATTTAATTCATGTTCATGAATATACGCAATAGCATATAGTAATTACCATATGCACATTTAGATAATTTATGGATAATGTGTCTTGTGGTGACATCAAATGAGAGAAATCCCCAACAATTTCAGAAGGAACTTGGAAACTGAATTGAATGTATTGTGTATGATGTGTGAGGATATCTTTTTACTGATTCAACCCACAGTTTGTGATTTTTTTTTTCCTAGGGTTGTTTATTCCTCCTCTCCCCCAGCTTCTGAAGAACATTTAGGGCATGTTAACATTTCACTTGTAACATAAAATGACCCATGAAAAGAACTGATTAATGACTGTACACAGTACTTTGGGGGGAAAAGTCATAATGAGTGTTGGAACTATTACTTTTAACAACATTTGTGCTTGGAATTTCTCAAAGCCATTTCTCTAAAAGAAAGAAAGAAAAGAAAAGAATAACCCTCCCTCCCCGGCTGCCTTTCACAGGGGGCATCATCATCACTGAATGAGAAGTTGAACAATAAGCTATTGTCACCTATAAGCAGGAGTTACAGGGAAAGAATCGGGCCCTTGAACAGGATAGATTATATCATCAAATAGATTTGAGCTGACCCTCTTGTTAGCATGTAAAATTCCCTTTCGAGTATCAGCTCAGAGAAAGGAAAACGGGTTACAGATGTTTTCTGGGCACAGAACTGGGTTCTGTGGAATAGAACTTTTTAAATTGTAGAATGTTCTTTGCTAAACTTATTGATTTACTACTATTTTTTTTAAAAAAAGAAAGAAAGAAATAGTGCAATAGCGAAGCCAGAAAAGCAGCCTGCAAGATGGAGTCTGAGAAGTTAAGCGGAAGCAGCACAGCTGACCTATAGCCTTCCCGCATTCCTCTCACCATCTAGGTAAGGTTTCTCCAGGATTGGGAGGGTGTTGACCTCAGGAGACTTGAGGAAGTAGTCACACGTAGACAATAGGTATTGTGCTATTGGTAGTAGTTACTTTGATAATATGATCTTTTCTTTAATTTTGTTAGAAATTAGATATTAATTTAATGAATATCTAATGCTATTAAGATATGTTCTATTCTATTAAATATTCTCTAAGATATTTTGTTAAAGTGAAAATTACCTTTCTGTTGTTTTAGCATGTTGCATTGTCAGAATGAAGCCTCCTGTCATGTTACTTCCTATCTGATAAGGTTAAAATCTCCTAGGTTTGTTTCCTTGTCTTCTCATTGTAAAAACTTTTAGAATTGTAACTGAGGCAGAAGAGAATTGAGAGACTACTCTCGTTGTTCTCCAAAATCTCTGGACTTCTGATAATCAATTTTGGTGGACCTATCCCTGTCTCTGCATCTGGCTGACAGTGAATGGCACCTGGACCCTCTTTGTTTGTTGACAAGAGTACATCAAACATTTTCTACATTTAAAGGCCCCCATTTAAAGAATCATAAAACAAATCTCTTTAATAAAATTGTTTGATGTAGTCTCAAGTGATGTTTAAGTTTGAGTTCATTGAGATATATGTTTTTGAGGTTTATGGTTCAATGGGAGTGATCTTTCTGGTTTCTTCTTCTAAAAGCTCTATCAGCCGCATAGAATTCCCCAGCTCAGAAATAAATACAGAAAAGTAGTGGAGTGTAACACATGCTAGAACAAGGCTTCCAATCTCAATTGTACTCTGTTCTTTAAAAATTATGGAAAGGACAAAATGCTAAGGTTCACTTACTGCTATTCAGAAATTCCGCCTGGAGACACTAGATATATCAGTCAAATTGTACTTGATAAAGTTCACAAAGATGTTACAATAATTCTTATTGGTATGGAAATGAAGATTTATACTTATTGTTTATATTAAGAAAAAAATATCATTTGATAGACAGCAATTTCAAAACATGGACTGTTCGCTTAACTTTCAAGAAAAATTTTACTGAAATATAATATACATAAAAATAGAGACATCATGGTCTATAATTTTAAACCAACTTAAAACACCTTTGTAACCACTGCCCACCTCCAGAGACAGCATCTCAGGACCCCTTTAATCAACCTATTAAAAAGAGATTGCTTGTTTAGAAATTTGTAAGGCTAATTGAATAGTCATTTTTTTCTGTATATATTTTTTTCCTGCAGTTTAGAGAGACCCAAAAGTATCGGTCACATGTATTTTCAGATGGAAAAGTCATCTAAAAGAGAAAAAGATACAATTATAACCCTACTTTCTTTGCCATTCAGTAAAGCAGGGCAAAGTTTTAGAAAATCGTAATAGAAAACAACCAATTTGTGAAGAGGCTTGAATCATTCACTTCAAATTCAAAGCCCCTAAAACAAGGGTCTGCACAGCCCAGACTTCCGGAGGCCACCACTAGAGGGAGGCAGAGGTGCTGCCCGCAGGCTCCGCAGCCACCTCTCCGGTTGCCACCTGAACCTGTCTTGGTGGTGATGAGGCTGTGGCTCAGCGGGTCAGGTTGCTGACAACCCCCAGGTCAGAGGAGGCTTTTGGACGAAGAAAGTCCTCTACTTAGTTGAAGACGGAAAGGTAAGTAATAGACTGAAAGCTGGAAAGAACAGGTGTTCTCAGCTAAGCAGCAGCTGAAGGCAGTCAAGCTGGAGGCTCAGCTAGATGAGGCACGAAGGTTCTAGAACCCCCAGAGCCAGCCCGCCCGACCGTGAGCACAGGACCCGTTATGGGGATTGTACAGAGGCCGCCTGGTCTCTGCAGATCCAGGGGCAGCGTGGGGCTGTCCCTACTGCAAGGCTGTGCACAGTGACCCGTTATGGGGATTGCACAGAGGCCGCCTGGTCTCTGCAGATCCATGGGCAGCGCGTCCTGCTGCAGGGCGGTGCGCGGTGACCCATTACAGGGATTGCACAGAGGCCACCTGGTCTCTGCAGATCCAAGGGCAGCGCGTCCTGCTGCAGGGCTGTGTGCGGTGACCCGTTATGGGGATTGTACAGAGGCCGCCTGGTCTCTGCAGATCCAGGGCCAGAGCGGGGGCTTCCTGCTGCAGGGCTGTGCACAGTGACCCGTTATGGGGCTTGCACAGAGGCCGCCTGGTCTCTGCAGATCCATGGGCAGCGCGTCCTGCTGCAGGGCTGTGCGCGATGACCCATTACAGGGATTGCACAGAGGCCACCTGGTCTCTGCAGATCCAGGGCCAGCGCAGGGGCTTCCTGCTGCAGGGCTGTGCGTGGTGCAGGTGCCGACTCCCAGAGCCCGTTCTGTTCCTTGTTGTCACCTAAATTGGTCGTTCGAACACTTCGTGTTAGCAGCGAGTTGTGGTGGAAAGATGTAGTTCAGGGCCCTGAAAAATACAAACGGAAACTTGGGACCACTCACTTCTGAAAGCTGTTGGTTGGGGCAGCATTGAAGGACTGTTGTGAAATCAGAGTCACGTTGTTACTCGAGCTGAGCTCATCGTGCCATCAAGTGGGAGTAAGTGTGGACGGAAAGGACCTGGCTTCCGTGGTGCGCCAGTTATCACTCTGCCCTGGCGCTGGGTTTCGTATTTGTGCAGATGTGTGTCCAACCTGCTTAGATCTGCTGTGATTATTGTAATGCTGTTGTTTACTTTTGTCTATAGGACTCAGTTTTTCCACATGGCAGTTGAACATAATAGAATTTCCATTGCAGGGGTAACTCGTGGACAATGCAGTGTTTGCCGTATTTCACTTTGGATAGAGGATATGGTCATTTGTAGAAGTGATTTTGTGGTCTGTATTTTTGATACCCAGGTCATATTGTTAAATGTAATTAATTTTACAAATACGGTATCTCAGTACCACTTTGGACAAAAATTAACATTGGAAACTTGTAGACAGGGTGCGGTGTCTCATGCCTATAATCCTGGTGCTCTGGGAGGCTGAAGCAAGTGATCTCAACCTGAGCTCAGGAATTCGAGACTAGCTTGAACAAGAGTTAAGACCCCATCTCTACAAAAAATAGAAAAACCAGCTGGGTGTTGTGCTGGCACCCTGTAGTCCCGGCCCCTGGGGAGACTGAGGCAAGAGGATTGCTTGAACACCAGAGTTGAGGTTGCTGAGAGCTATGATGCCACAGCATTTTACCAGGGCAGTGGAGTCTGAAAAAAACAGAAAATAAAACAAAAAAACACTTCTTGCCAAAGCCTTATAAGCTATTTAAATATGCCTACTTTATAGTAATGATTCTACTTACTCAGTAATAGGAAGTGATTCCTAAAAGTCCTTCCTCTGAGAATGGGGCACCATATTTTCTATCAAAGAAGGTGGGTAGGTTCAGACCATTCACTTAGCTTCACACCGTCAGGTTCTCTAGTGGTGGCTGGTGAGCTCTTTTTTCTGCTTTAAACAGCCAAGGTCATTGGTTTAATTCTTATATTAACCTTTTAACTTTGGTCTATATCACAGCTTTGAACCGCATACCTCTTCCTGTTTATCTGTTTCATAAATGAATATTTCTGAAAATAAGGGAGGCCCAGGAAAACTGGCAGAATTTGGTAGATTTGTAGACAGTATCCAGATTGAGACTGATGGCACACTTTAAGAATACTTTTAAGACTAAAATTTGTGATTCTGAGTTCACCACGTCTGAAAAGAAAAACACATAGAAATGACTCGTATTTCATCCCTACTGACGGTGTGACGGTTCTGTGCTTTTCATACACGTGGTGTTTCAGTGCATGCTGAATATCACAAGTCCTGAGGAGCTCTGGTGGGTCCAACCCAAGTGCAGGCCAAGTTTGGGCCAAAGCTGAGTTGGGCTCTGAGGTGTGCAAGCCCAGGGGGAAAGGGTGGGTACCTGGGATTCTCATATGCAGCACCATTCCAGGGGGCACCAAGTCAGGCTCAGGGAAGCTGAATCCTGCAATCAAGTGCAACATGTGAGCGCAGGCAGCAAAGGGCGGGCCCTAGCAGTGGGGTCAGAAGCTGCTAGACCCTGGAATGCAGGAGGGAGGGAGGAACAGGGTGAGTGATGTGAGAGGGTCTGTGGCCATTTCTGCCAGCAGGAAGGTGTGCTTTTAGCATCTGTTGAACACAGATGTGGCCCATAGACTAGAGGATTAGAGCAGTGACTCAGTGGTATTGGAGAATGAGGCATTTCACTTTGATGGATTGTCCAAATACCTGCACAGAATCCTTTTTAAGTGCATATATTGATTGTTTTCAGGGAAATCTTTTGAATGAATCATATATTTTCTCTCTTTTTAAAGCAGTTTATGAGTTTAATGTAAATCTTACTAGATAATCAGCCCTGACTGTATCGTTATTTAAAATGGTGAGCCCTTCAGGTTTATTAGGCCTTCTTGCTCCCATAGGAAATCATGAAGTCTCCTCAGATTGCCACATTAGAAATAGTTCTTGTGTTTATTTCCATGTGTTGTAATTTTCCCCCTCTGGCAGTGCAACTGCATTTCTTACTACGTCTAACCCTTCACAGTATGCCTGCCTGTAGTAGTTTTCCCCTCCCCTCTCTTTTGCCAACTTGTTTTTGATTTTGTTTGAAGTTAGAAAAACAAGTGTTTAAGTTTGTTAAAATTATGTGTAAAATAAGAGAAAGGCTCCTGAAAAAAAATTTCCTGTGAATTCAGCACATAAACTTCAGTGCATGGACCTCAAATGTCAAACATCTGTTTCAACTTCACAGAATCCTTTCAGAGCGTTTGTGTTTTGTTTTTATCATTGAAATTCAGAACGGTCATATATGAATATGTGGGGGACTAAGCGGGCCTTAAAAGTCATTTGACCCTATCCATTTGCTGTGATGTCTTCTACAGGACTGTGACTGGCACAGTAAAGGCTTAATACATATTTGTTGTACGAATGATAGAATGATGGAGAAGGCAGGACATGCAGTTTCTGCCCTAAAAATTCAGCCACATGCCCCGTTTAGCAGAAGGCACAACATGTGTGTAAGTATGAACTAAGGATGATGTGGATGGAAGCCAGTGATTCTGATATTATTTTGCAGGGGCCCCAAACTCAAGGTCAAGGGCATTGCTGGCCAGCACAACTTTTTGATTTGTGTCTGTGGGTCATGTGTGAACTTTCCAGTTCACAACCCCACCACTGCTTTGTGGTTTTGCACTTGGCTAAGTCATAGGTTAGGTTACCTGCTGTGTACCCTACACAGAAAGGTAGAAAAATAAGTGTTTAAGTTTGTTAAAATTATGTGTAAAATACCTCCATCCACATGAAGGTGCTTAGATTTTCAGGCCCCTGAGTTTCTATCTTACAAGATCATTATTGAGTATTTTAACCATACAAGATAGTACTAGTTGTTGAGGAGATATTCAAAACTCAAACTCTCAACCCATCTCCAGTGTCCAGCCCACTCCTCTACGGCTTTCTCCAGGAAGGACCCCTTCAAATGCCCCAAACCTTAGGGCTCTTTCTTTCTTTCACACCCCATGGTCACTCCATCAGGAAATCACTACCTTTAAAAGATAAACAGATTTTAAGTATTTCTCATCATCCGCACTACTGCTACCTTGGTCCAACCCACCATCGCTTTGGGCCCAGAGAGTTGTGATAACTCTGACTGGTCTATCTTCTTCCACGTGTGCCCTCCCCACACCTGCCAGGGAGACCCTCTCACTCTGCAAGGAAACCATGTCAGTCCTGTCCAGAGCCTGTGATAGTTGCCCATCTCACTCTGCGTGAAAGCTGAAGTCCTCTCCACGGCCCACTCACTTTCCCTCACTTTGCTGACCATATTTTCAAGTCCCTCAATAATGTGATCTTCTCAGGGGGAGGGACTGTGTTTTGTTCATTATTATATCTCCAAAATGTAGGAGAAAGCCTGGTTTCAGGGGCTCAATAAACATTTGTTTAATGTACACAAATGAGTAAGGGAAAGAAAAAATCGTCAAAGAGGAGTATTAACTCAACAGTCAGGGGGAGATGTTGGTCAAAGGGTACAAACTTTTAGATATAAGATGAATAATTTCTGGGAGTCTGAAGTACAGAGTGGGTGGTGATGGATGTGTTCATTAATGGGTAACAGTCATCACCCATCGTGTGTATATATATCAAATCACCGTGCACCTTGAATATGTATAAGTATTTGCCAAATACTTTAAAGTAAAAAAATTAAAAGAAAATTATAATGCCCCCCCCCAAATGTATTACTGTGTTAATACATGTAGTTATCACGTGTTAGCTTTTTAGGAGAGAATGGAGGTGAGCCAGTGGCTGAAGCTGCAGTGCTGAGTTTAATACTTTAAGTTCAGTATAAGGCAGGCATCCTCAAACTTTTTAAACAGGGGGCCAATTCGCTGTCCCTCAGACCATTGGAGGGCTGGACTATAGTTTAAAAAAAAAAAAAAACTATGAACAAATTCCTATGTACACTGCACATATCTTATTTTGAAGTCAAAAACAAAACGGGACCAAATACAATTCACACCAACTCATGTGGCCCGCGGGCCGTAGTTTGAGGACCCCTGGTATAAGGGAAGGAAGTCAGTTCAGAGAGAAGTAAAACTGAATGCCTTGCTCTGGGAGAAACTTGTGTGTACCAGGAGCACAGACAAAGGGAAGAGTCACTTAATAATATAACAACAGAACTTTTGCTGTAGCAGAAAAAGCTATCAGATTTGCTCCTCTCTTATTGAAGAAAGAGAAGCATTTACATTGAAAAGGTACATTTTACCACTTTTCCTATCTTTCAGAGAAAGGACAAAAAAGAAGACAAATTTGTTTTATAATTTTTTAATTATGAAAATTATATATTTAAAACAATTGTAATTTTTTTTTTTTGAGACATAGCCTCAAGCTGTCACCCTGGATAGAGTGCTGTGGCATCACAGCTCACAGCAACCTCCAATTCCTGGCCTCAAGTGAGTCTCCTGCCTCTGCCTCCCAAGTAGCTGGGACTACAGGCGCCTGCCACAACACCTGGACATTTTTTTAGGTTGCAGCCACCATTGTTGTTTGGTGGCCCCGAGCTGGATTCGAACCCACTAGCTCAGGTGTATGGGCTGGCACCTTAGCCTGTTGAGCCACAGGCACCAAGCCAACGATTGTAATTTTAAAAGCATATTTTATAATTTTATAAATTACAAAATTTATTTTGCTAACTTTAATATTAGAAGTGAGAACATAGAATTAAATGGAATTAGGCTGAGAAAATGTTGTTGTTTCATTAACATATAAAAAAGGTGCTCCTTTGTTGCAGTACCCGTTGGATGGGGAATCACTGTAGGCATTGCTGTTCCATCTAAAGCAAATCACCTGTGGGAAAATACAGCTTCCTGTCCAAGAGCAGCTGTGGGGTTGTAACTTAAAGAAAGCTATGGCAGTAATTAAACTTTTTTTCCTCTCTCTAAGCTTTTCTTTTTAAAGCAGAGTTAGAAGAAATCATAAAATACACATGGTCACATATTGCACATATCCTGAATATAAAGCGAGAGCTTTTGGAGATACAACAGAGTTCAATGAGGAGAGCTAGGCACTTCTACACTATGAGTTATTTGATTTTAAGCCAGAATTCATGTCGGACAAAATATTACAACCAATGTCTCAAAAAAGGAGGACAAATCTATAATCGGGTTTGGTGAGAATTCTTTTGCATTAGGCAGCCTGATGGTCCATTTAGCCTAATCTAGTCCTCAGGGATCAGTGGGAAAGCCAGAGGCAGTGGGAGGGGCTTCAGGCTGCCCCGCCCACCACCCCCACCTGCCTTGGGCTGGGAATTGGCTTTGGGAGAATAGAACCAGCACCTGTAGTCTTAGCTCATTCTTTCCTGGATCACAGCCTGCCTGCTACCAGCCAAGCTGCCCTGAGGAACCATCTGGAGATGGGAATATTCTCTTGAACAACTTCACAGGGCAAATGAAGACAAGAAAAGGGGGCCCAGGTCTCTCAGCCATCTTGTGAACTGGATACAAAAGGCAAACTTAGAACTTAGAGTTCCTTTATTATATATTTTAAATGCCCTGGAAAGAAGCTACAATATATTTTAGCTTTGTTTGTTGTATCGTTTGTCCTATTGAATATAGAAGAATTTTTACACTTTTAAGTGAAATCAGCAATCTTTTCCTTCAGTTTGCTTTTTGTATTTTTATTTGGAGTATAAAGCTGGCAAGCTGCTTAGTAGTGTATACATATAAGATGTGGTTGAAGAGCATGTGTCTCTGATGCAGCGATTCTCCTTTTGTGGATATATCCTGGAGAAACTTCTGAACAAGTGCACAGGAAAACACATACAGAGGTGTCCTTTGCAGTATTGTTTTTAATAGCAAAGCAATAGGAAACAATCTGAATGTCACTGAATTAGGAAATGAGTAAATAAATTGAAACAAATTATAGAATGGTCTTATAGTGTATGGTCAAAGACCAAGCACTTAACCTGTTCCCTATTCTAGGGCAAATCATTTCACATTGATGAAGGCTGTCGATGAATTTTACTCACTCAATGACATTCAAGGAATGATTACTAGATATTAAATACTATGCTAGGTCCTATGGATTTAGCAGGTAGAATGTCTCCCTTCTTGAACCTTATAGCCTAGCCATCTTTGTTCTTTGCTGGCCAAAATATGATCTTGAAACTTATTAGGCTTATTATTAGGTCATGTTAGCTTGGTCTTAGAGTTAGTTATTAAATTACATTGGTAAATATTCAAATTTTTGTCAAATTATTTTACAAGGTATAGAGCAAATTCTTGGCCTTTTGTTCAATCTGAGCTGCTCTGATTCATATTTTACCTTTGCTGTCCAGGCCTAGGTGAGCTAATCCTGGCTCCTTCCAAAGGTCTCAACACAAGGAGAAAAAGAGAATTGATGAAGTCACTTCTACTAAGATCTTTGTAGAGACTTAACATGTTGCTCCAATCCAAAGCAAAATTAACATTTTAAGGGAGAAAATTCTATTTTTTAGATGTTTAAGGTTAATATGAGGGTACATACGATTGGTTACATCGTTTGCATTTGAGGTTGAAGTCCAAGTTGTAGCCGTGTCCTTCGCCCAGGCAGTGTAGCAGACACCCCTGCATTGTGTCTGTTGGGTGAGAGCTTACTGAACTCTTTCCTCTTCTTCCCCTCACTTGAATTTAATTGATTTTTCTCTTACATGAGCCTGGAGTTAATCTATTAGTATCAATTTAGTACTGAGTATATATGATGCTTGTTTTTCCATTATTGCAATACTCTGCTTAGGAGGATGTTCTCCAAATCTGCCCAAGTTGTTACAAAAGATGCTAAGTCTCCATCTTTTTAAGGCTGAATAGTATTCCATAATCTGCGTATACCACAGTTTGTTAATCCGTGTGTAGATGGGCACTTGGGTTATTTCCACATCTTTGCAATTGTGAATTGAGCTGCTATAAACATTCAAGTGCAAATGCCCTTGTGGTAAAATGTCTTTTTGTCTTTGAGGTAGATTGCGGGATCAAACAGATCTACTTTTAGTTCTTTGAGGAAGCTCTGTACTTTTTTCCATAGAGGCTGTACTAGTTTGCAGTCTCACCAGCAGTGTATGGTGTCCCCTTCTCCGTGTACCCATGTCAGCATCTGTTGATTTGGGGACCTTAACATTCTTAACCCAAAGCAATGATATTGCAAGTATCGAATTCTTTTATCTGTCCGTGAGAACTCTTCTATTTCACCCCAGTGGTTCTCACTACCGTTGCACAGTACATTACCTGGGGAATGATTTTTAAAACACTGAAGCCTGAGCTCCAATCAAGACTAATTAAATCAGAATCCCTGAGAGTACAGGCTGGGACTTGGAATTTTGTAAAAGCTCTCCTGGTGACTCTAATGCTTGGGCTTGGTTGAAATCAATCAAAATGTTCATCTTAAGTAAAATCCTAAAGTTATCTGACATATAAACAACTACAGAAAGACAAATAGGAAGTTGAAGTCAGTTTTAAATTGTGAAAATAGTCCAAAACAAGTGAAGATTGGGGAAGTAATTGTGAGAGCAGGCTGTGGAGACAGACAGGTAAGTTTGTGTCGGTGCTGCACACCCAGCTGTGTGAGCTTGTACATCAGTCCCTTTCCTGGACAGTGAGGACACAGAGATACCCACCTCTCATAGGACCGTCTTAAAGATTAAATACGTAGAACAGCGCCTGTGGCTCAGTGGGTAGGGTGCCGGTCAAACTGCAACAACAAAAACAATAGCTGCACATTGTGGCGGGCGCCTGTAGTCCCAGCTACTCTGGAGGCTGAGGCAAGAGAATCGCCTAAGCCCAGGACCTGGAGGTTGCTGTGAGCTGTGTGACACCATGGCACCCTACCAAGGGTGATAAAGTGAGACTATGCTCTACAAAAATAAATAAATAAATAAAATAAAGATTGAACACATAGAACAGTGCCTGTGCATTACCACTGTATCTTTCAAATGCTGCTTCAAATGTCACCTGCTGTGTAAAACCTCCTTTACCTCACTCGGGGAGAACAAACCACTCCCTTGCCCGGCCTCATACACCTGCCGTGGAAAATAATACTGTCTGCCTATTTGTCACTTGGCATTGCCTTTGACGTACTTTCTTGTCAACCTCCTCATGGTGGTTTTCTGTGAAGCATGATGAGGTTTTATAATAAAGAAGATTATTGTATCATGTTCAGGAAATACCCGTCAATTCTTCATTGAAATTTGTTATCGCCTCTTCCCCACTTTCACTGTCTAGTACGGTAGAGCCGTCAGATGAGATCTCCTGCAGGCTTCCTCTGCCTGTATCTGTCACTGTTCCCACCTTTCCTCTCTTACCACGGATAAGCCATTTACCCTAATAAAGGTCAACTGCTCCCCTTGTTCAAGAAATCGCCTTCCCCTCCTGTCTGCTCCTAGACACCTGCCTTGCAGGCCTGACTGATACCAGGGAAGTGTCTAGTTTGGGGGGCACCTCAGAACCCAAAGGCAGATGGTACTCGAGATCGCACGGGGCACTGACGCGCTATAAAATTCACCAATTACCTGTAGGTTATACCCATTAAAAATGAATACATAAGAATTCTGGGACCATCAGGGCTTCAATTTTAATATTAACATTACATAGTATAGTTAAATAAGTAATTCATTAAGTTTAATTTAATAATTTAAATAATTAAATAAATATTAACAACAGCTAGGGAAAAAGCCAGACTTAGTCAGAGCTGTGAGTCTTACTAGCCATGCAAGTTACTGAGCAACTTATTTAATCTCCCTGAAGATCAGGTTCCTCCTTTGTAAAATAAATTAGTATTTAATTTTAAAACAGCTATATTAAGGGCTTGGCGCCTGTGGCTCAACGAGCTAAGGCACCAGCCACGTATACCTGAGCTGGCAGGTTCGAATCCAGCCCGGGCCCGCCAAACAACAAAGACGGCTGCAACCAAAAAACGGCCAGGCGTTGTGGCGGGCGCCTGTAGTCCCAGCTACTTGGAAGGCAGAGGCAGGAGACTCGCTTGAGCCCAGGAATTAGAGGTTGCTGTGAGCTGTAATGCCACGGCACTCTACCCAGGGCGACAGCTTGAGGCTCTGTCTCAAAAAAAAAAAAAAGAGGCTGATAAATGAAGTATGAATGAAATATACATAAATCCTAAATATGATAGGATTCTGGCAACAAGGCAGGGGAAACTGAGCAAAGGGGTGGAGTCAAGATAGTCCAGGGATAAAAATGGCACAAATCAGTGGCCATCTGAATAAGGACAGGGTAAGAAGGTAAAAAATAAAAGAAGGAAGAATAAAAGACGACTCAAAATTTATTACTTAGGTGACTATGTATGATTGGATAGATTGTACACATGACAGGCTGAATAATGCCCCCCAAGATGTTCACACTCTAATCCCTGGAACCTGTGAGTATGTTGCCTTACTTGGCAAAGAGAACTTGGAAATGTGATTAAGGGTATGGAGATTGAGATGGGATATTATCCAGGTGGGGCCAGTCTAATCACAAGTGCATAAAATCAGAGAACCTTTCCTGACTATTACGAGAGAGATAAGTGCCAACAGCAGGGTAATAGATGAAGATGAGGAAGGAGCCACAACCTAGGGTCACAGGCAGCCTCAAGAAGCTGGAAAAGTCAAGGAAACAGATTCCACCCTAGAGCTTCCAAAAGGAACACGGCCCTGTGAAACCTTCATTTTAGCCCAGTTGAGACCCATGGCAGACTTCTGACATCCCGAACTGTGAAGTAATATATTTGTATTGTTTAAGCCAATTGTTCGTGATAATTTGTTTCAACAGCAATAGAAAACTCATACAGTACTATTGCTCAAAATAGGGAATATATGAAAAGTAGCAGATTAGGCTCGGCGCCCGTGTCTCGATGTAGTGCTTGATATAGTTTTACATAGTGTCTAATGAGTGAGTTAACAAAACTAGTTGCTTACTAAGTAATTTTAACTTCTTTTGATGACATGAGAAGAGCGAATCAAGATAAACTCTTAACAGTTTTGAAAATAATATCTCCTTGATATCTACAGAAGGAGTTAATAAGAATAATCCCTTTTGATAAGAAGCCATTTTGATAAAGATTGAAACATAGTAAAACAATATAGTGCTGCCCAAATAAAGCTAGTGGCTATGATAACTGTTGTCAACATGTCTAGTTGCAAAACTACAGCCACAGGGGTTTTTGTTTGATTGTTTCCATGAGTTGTTTCTTGTTTTTTGTTTTTGTTTTGTTGGTTAATAAGAAGATTTAGAAACAAAGATTTTAAGAAGATTTTAAGAAGATTTTGGAGTTCCTCGGAGCACCATTAATTTATATGTCCCATTCTTTTTTTATACTCAAAATACTAAATGTTTCTAATTCCCCTATTATGGGAACATCCAAATATTCCAAGACTTTCCAAAATGCCTTGAGGTTCTTAGAGGCCATTGTGATGGCCCTGTACTAAGTATCTAGCAAAGGATTCATGCATGGGAGATGTATAGTACAAGCACAAAATGCTGCTATCTCGGGATCATGTCACAGTGAGGCACTCTGCAGCCTCTTGAATGTAGAAGAATATTTCTACATTTGGTTCCAGCAAACACTATTGTGCTATTCTGAAATCCACAGCACAGAAATTATAAGACATCCGCTCATGTACAGAAAGCAAATCACTATTCAGCATTTCCTACTCTGTTTCCTGCCAATTTCAGATAATTAAAACTTCTTTTAAGCCTTTTATTCTATTTTGCTTTAATTCTGCTTCTTCCACCAAAAATGAAAGATTTAGAAATTAAAACTCTCTATATAATAAGTCTTGGCCTTATTTTTCTTATCCTGTGATATTATCTCTTTCTTCGTTATCACAGACCTCAGGATATCATTGTGTTTGTAATTGGCGGAGCCACCTATGAAGAGGCTCTAACTGTTTATAACCTGAACCGTACTACTCCTGGAGTGAGGATTGTCCTAGGAGGCACCACAGTGCACAACACAAAAAGGTAAAGGAGAATATTCAGTCCTATACTCTGTACCCTTTCCCAAAGAATAAAGCATAAATTCTCTTTATGTTGAAAAAGTTTGGTCAGTGCTGACCATATTGCTGTGACCAAAATGCTCTGGCATTTGCAACATCAGTTCATAGAATAATTTAGAGTTCAAGATGAAGGAGCTGTAGTCCATTAATTCATGAATCACTTTACTAGGTCTGTGACCTGAAGAGTAAGAACCACCCTGCACTGTTTACAATTTGTGTTTCCTGTGTTCAAAGAAGGAGAAATCCTTGTGCCTACTTCATAAGAAAGGGGGAAAAATTTTTTTTAAAGGCAGAGAAACCTAATAGCCACAGACTGGCACTTTGAAAATACGTAAATATAATAGTATGGAATTCTGTGAGTTTTCTGTTTTGTTGATTAACCTTATTCATTAGTAAATATTTAGTAAGAATAACTCAAAGATGAATAAGCTAACGATCTTACCTTAAGTAAGTCATTGTCTATTTGGAAAGATAGGACATTAAAAAAACAACAAAAAAAATGCCTGGAAAAACAAATAAAAGAGCAAAGCATTCTCAGTGTTAAGCATTCTTAGCAAAAGTTTCATGGAGAAAATCGTACACATATAAGCTGAACCTTGGGTAGAAAATGGACATATGGAGGGAGGTATGTTCTTGGTAGAGTTAACCACATGAACAAGTTATAAAAGCTCTAGGAACAGCAAAGAAGCAAGTGAGGTGATGGTTACTTTAATCAGTTTGATGTAAGCATTCCACATTGTAAATCAGTTCAGCACCTTGTACCCCATAAATGCGTTAATGTACACAGTCATAATTTAATAAGGAAAAAAAAAACAAAACAAAACAAATAAAGCTATAGGCAACACAGATATACAAAGAAGCAAGTAGTCAACTAGCTGGAATGTGCCTAACAAAGTGAAAAGCTTGGTTGAGTGCCATAATTGTGAAAGCCCTTGAATGCTAGTCTGAGGAATTTCTACTTTTTTTTTTTTCTTTTGAGACAGAGTCTCACTCTGTCCCCCTGGGTAGAGTGCCATGGTGTCACAGCTCGCCGCAACCTCAAACTCTTTGGCCTAAGCGATTCTCTTGCCTCAGCCTCCCAAGTAGCTGAGACTATAGGTGCCCGCCACAATGCCCGGCTGTTTTTGTTGTTGTTGTTGTAGTTGTCGTTGTTTCACAGGCCTAGGCCAGGTTCAAACCTACCAGCCTCAGTGCATGTGCCCAGGGCCCTAACCCCTGAGCTACAGGCACTGAAAATTCTACTTGCTTATGTACAAAATGGGGGATTGTTGACAGGTTTTATGCAGGGAAATTATAAGAGGGTCACAGTGTTTTAGGATTAATCTGGCAGCTAAGGGTAGAGGAGGAGGAGACTGGAGAACCACAGCAACATGGTTGAATGTAATGATTGAGGACCCTGAGAAATCCACACTGAGCCAACTATGCACGGATAATTGGGGGGCATCAGAAGTACTTGTGTCCTTTTTAATTTTTTATTAGTGTTCAGTTTTTGGTTTTTTTTAATTTTTTTTTTAGAGACAGAGTCTCACTTTGTCGCCCTTGGTAGAGTGCCATGGCATCACAGCTCACAGCAACATCCAGCTCTTAGGCTTAGGCGATTCTCTTGCCTCAGCCGCCCGAGCAGCTGGGACTACAGGCGCCCACCACAATGCCCGGCTATTTTTTTTTTTTTTAATTGCAGTTTGGCTGGAGCCAGGTTAACTTTTCTCCTTTATTATGAAAGTAGTATATGCTTATTCTGAATTTTTTTTTTTTTGAGACAGAGTCTCACTTTGTCGCCCTCAGTAGAGGGCTGTGGCATCACAGCTCACAGCAACCTCCAACTCCTGAGCTTAGGTGATTCTCTTGCTCCAGCCTCCCGAGCAGCTGGGACTACAGGCGCCTGCTATAACGCCCGGCTATTTTTTTGTTACAGTTTGGCCAGACCAGGTTTGAACCCGCCACCCTCAGTATAGGGAGTGAGCTCCCTACTCACTGAGCCAGAGGCACCACCCTTCTGAAATTTTTTTTAATTCAGAAAGTATAAAGAGAAAAAAATGCTCCTATTATCTAACCACTATTACACTTTGGTCTTGTCAGACTTTTTCCCCCAGTCTGTGTAGACAGTTATGTGCATGTGTGAACAGAAAAAGATCTCATTGTACATCCTGTCTTACAACCTACATTTTCCAGTATGATGTAAAAAAATTCTTTTAATGTTAAGTCATTCATTCACTAAGCAAATATTTATGGAAGGGTAAAAATTTCCCAGGTTTGAATCCTGATTTCCCTTTTATTATCTGTGAACTTGGGGAAATTGGCTAACCTCTCTGTCAGTGTCCAAAGCTCACTGGCCATATACGTATATATTTCTTTTGTGAATTGCCAGTTCATGTTTTTTGCTTATTTCACAATTGAGAGTTTTTTTTTTACCTTAATAATGTAAAAAATTTCTGTGTATATAATTAAGGATATTGGCTATTTGTTATATATTCATAACTTTTTCCCCTATTCGATTTTTTTGTTTTATATTATTCACAGAGTTTTGATCTATAAAAGATTTGTTGGGGACAGCACCTGTGGCTCAAGGAGTGGGGCGCCAGCCACATATACCGAGGCTGGCGGGTTCAAACCTGGTCTGGGCCGGCTAAAATAACAATGCAACAACTGCAACAAAAAAAAATAGCTGGGCATTATGACAGGCGCCTGTAGTCCAGTTACTTGGGAGGTTGAGGCAAGAGAACCACTTTATGCCCAAGAGTTTGAGGTTGCTGTGAGCTGTGACACCACATAATTCTACCCAGGGTGACAGCTTGAGACTCTGTCTCCAAAAAAAGATTTGTTGTTATTGTTTTATTTATTTATTTATTTAGAGACCGTCTTACTTTGTCACCCTCGATACAGTGCTGTGACATCACAGCTCATAGCAACCTGCAGTTCTTGAGCTTAGGCGATTCTCTTGCCTCAGCCTCCCGAGTAGCTGGCACTACAGGCGCCTGCCACAACGCCCGGCTATTTTTTTGTTGCAGTTTGGCTGGGGCCGGGTTTGAACCTGCCACCCTCCGTATATGGGGCCGGCGCCCTGCCCACTGAGCCATAGGCACTGTGCTTGTGTTATTGTTGTTTTAATTTTATGTAGTCAAAGCTTGGAAAGTTTTTTTCCCAGCCAAGAATATAGAAATATTAACTTTCTAAAGTACATATTTAGCATTATATCTTTATAATCTATTAAAATTTTATTTTGGTATAAACTCTGTAGTAAGTTGTGTTTTATAACTTTTACAGAAATATTACATTAATAGGTTTTTTTCCTCCTGACACCAAGTACACAGGGTCTTTTCCAAAACCACTTCTTCAATTTCCTGGACACCAACTGGATGTCCCCACAATTCAGTTCAGTTCTGACACTATGTACCTGGAGTTAGCATCAGATATCACAAGTTAAAAGGGCTCAATCCCACAAACCTCCAGTTCAGATGCCAATCTCAAGTCCCAGACCACCTGGACTTCTGACTGGCTATAAAATGGGTGTTCAAGACCCCTTCCTCAGATTTGGTAATTTATAGAATGGGTAATAGAACTCAGGAAAACACTTTATATACATTTGCTAGTTATTATAAAAGATAAAACTCGGAAATAGCCAAATAGAAGAGATGCATAGGGCAAGGTTTAAGAGGAGGACGTTTCCATGCCCACTCCAAGCATACAACCCCTTAGAACTTCACTGTGTTTGCTGTTCACCAACCTGGAAGCTCTCTGAATCCTGTTGGCCAGGGAGTTTTTATGGAAGTTTCATTATGAGGATGCCGTTGATAAAATCAGTTGGCCAGCCATTCTCTCCACCCTGGAGTTTTGGGGGTGGGGCTGAAAGTTTGGCTTTTCTGGCAAATAGCCCCCATCCTGAATCTATCTAGAGGCCCACTGGAGAATCACCTCATTGGCACAAAAGACACTCCTCTCATCCTTATCACTCAGGAAATTACAATGGTTTTAGGAACTTAGTGCCAGGAACTGGGGAGAAAGACCAAATATCATTCTTTGATACCACATACATAAACATAGAAGTTCTTCATTACAAACAGAAAAGTATATAAATAATAAACAGCTTAATAAAGTATCACAAAGTGAATACATCTATGTAACTGCCACCCAAATCAAGAAATAAAGTATTACCAGCACCCCCAGAGGTTCTTATGCCTCATGTCCCCTCCTTGTCACAACTCTTTACAAAGTATTCACTACTAGGACTTCTGTCACTATTAGTTTTACATTTCCTTAAAAGATATTTGTTGAATGAATGAAGAAATAGAACCTAAAATTAATCTATCCCCACCTTTCTCACAAGTACCTAAGGATCTTAGAATATTTTAACTCCAATCACCTGCCTCCCAACTTGAACACTATTATTGCCCAGTGTTTTGACTCTACCTTTTTAAATCCCCAAATTAATCATTATTTTTACTAGTAAATGTTTATTTATATTTATTCACATATTTGCTCTTTTTCCCCCTCCACTTTGTTTCTTTCATCCTAGCCCTTCCTTCAATCCAATTTTCTTCTCATAAAAGGACTTTTTTTCTTTTTGTAGAGACAGAATCTCACTTTATCGCCCTCGGTGGAGTGCTGTGGCGTCACACAGCTCACAGCAACCTCCAACTCCTGGGCTTAGGCGATTCTCTTGCCTCAGCCTCCCGAGTAGCTGGGACCACAGGCGCCCGCCACAACAGCCGGCTATTTTTCTGTTTTGCAGTTCGGCCAAGGCCCGGTTTGAACCCACCACCTTCGGTATATGGGGCCGGTGCCCTACTCGATGAGCCACAGGCGCTGCCCCCGCCTGACATTTTTAATAGTTCTTTCAGCTACTAGCCAACTTGACATCTTTATCTAAAAATATCCTAGGTAGGCACAGTGGCTCTCCAGCTACCAGGAGGCTGAGGCAGAAGGATTGGTTGAACCCAGAAGTTTGAGAGCAACCTGGGCAACATACTGAGATCCCGTCTCTATTCCAAAAAAAAAAAAAACAAAATAGCCAGCTATAATGGTATGCGCCTGTAGTCCCAGGTACTCACGAGGCTGAGGTGGAAGGATCTCTGCAGCTCAGGAGTTTGAGATTACAATAAGTTATGATCACAGCACTGGATTCTAGTCTGGGTGACAGAGCAAGATTCGGACTCTAAAAATAAAGATATTTGCTCTCAATATAATTTTCATTTGTGTATATATGTACATATACATGTGTACTTTTTTTTTTTTTTTTTGAGACAGAGTCTCTCTCTTTTACAGGTTAGAGTGCAGTGGCATCATCATAACTCACTGCAACCTCAAACTCCTGGGCTCAAGCATTCCTCCTGCCTCAGCCTCCCAAGTAGATGGGACTACAGGCATATGCTACCATGCCCAGCTAATTTTTCTATTTTTTTGTAAAGAGGGGTCTCGTTCTTATTTATGCTGGTCTTGAACTTCTGGCCTCAAGCAATCCTCCCACTTTGCCCTCCCAGTGTGCTAAGATTAGAGGCATGAGCCGTTGCACCTAGCCTTAAGATTATGTTTTTTTTTTTTTTGAGACAGAGCCTCAAGCTGTCACCCTGGATAGAGAGCTGTGGCATCACAGCTCACAGCAACCTCCAATTCCTGGGCTCAAGCGAGTCTCCTGCCTCCGCCTCCCAAGTAGCTGGGACTACAGGCGTCCGCCACAACACCCGGCCATTTTTTGGTTGCAGCCGTCATTGTTGTCTGGCGGGCCCGGGCT
>CAUYRH010079815.1:0-30495 GCA_963574655.1 Perodicticus potto
CTGTGGGTAAGCATTTCAAGAAATAAAAATGCACTACTTTCTGTAATTTTCGGCTACTTCTGTGTTTAAATTTCGTATTAAAATAGAAATAGATTTATTTTTATAATAACACTAACTGTGACTGAGGATGAAATTTGAGGCATCTATAATGAAATTTAGGGCATCATATTCTTAATCTTCAGTGCATTGGGATCAAGCACAAACAAATCAAAGATAAATAAAATAGACTTAAAAAGGAATGAGAAGCTCTGTGGTTTTGTAAATAAGAGACCACAGTCACTGCTCTTTGCTGTACTCTGTTTACTAGGGTGATGCTCTGTGATTCAAATGCTGACTACTGGGTCTTTGTCTCCTATAACTCACCTTCATAGACAGTACTCATAAAATTTTGTCTGTGGCTATCAACCTCAGTCTAATTAACTAGTCCAATAAAATAGTCATCAAGGAAATCTCTCCATTAAGGATTCTGTGTCATTTTTGTTGCTGCCAGAAAACTTTTCACTCATTTATCTGGCTTTTGTTCCAAACGCTAATGGCATTTAGGCACATGACTATGCCGCAATAAACTTAGAGACATAACCAATGATTTTTGCATGTTTATGGCTATTCTTTGCCTGTAATTTCCTATCCACAACAGTATATAAGTAATAAGGCATATTTTATTTTATTTTTATATTGTTTGGGATTAATTGAGGGTACAAAAAATTAGGTTACGCTGATTGCATTTGTTAGGTGAAGTCCCTCTTATAATTGTGCCCTGCCCCCAAGAGGAGTGCCATGTACCGTGACCCCCCACCCTGGTCCCTCCTCCCCTCTATCCACTCCCTCATTCCCCTGCCCCACACTTTGTATTAGTCTACTGCCTTCATATTAGAATTGAATACATTAGATTCTTTCTTCTCCATTCTTGTGATGCTTTATGAAGAAGAATGTATTCCAATTCAATCCAGGTTAATACAAATGATGTAAAGTCTCCATCTTTTCTAATGACTGAATAATATTCCATGGTATACATATACCACAGCTTGTTAATCCATTCCTGACTTGATGAGCATTTAGGTTGTTTCCACATTTTGGCAATTGTAAATTGAGCTGTGATAAACAGTCCAGCACAAATGTCCTTATGGTAAAATGATTTTTTTTCTGGGTAGATGCCTAGTAATGGGATTGCAGGACCAAATGGAAGGTCTAATTTGAGTTATTTGAGGTTTCTCCACACTGCCTTCCAAAAAAGTCGTATTGCTTTGCAGTCCAACCAGCAGTATAAATATAAGGCATATTTTAGGAGGGTTTTTCCCCAATCACTTAATCTTCCTCCCCTTAATGGCCCATAAATCTGACCACCTTTTTTGCTTTATTCTTTGCTTTTATAAAACAATATTCTAATTTAAAAACGTGTTTCAAATAATTTAAAATTGGTTTCAAACTAACATTTCCCACTGGCATTCAAGATTTTGTATTGGCTTTACAACGTTTACTACTTATAAGGTATACTGCTTTAATCAATTTCTATTAACAGATTTTTTTTGAACATTTACAAATGGACAAAAACTAATATCTAACACATAACGGGAACATGTAGGTAGATATTTAAGGTAAATATCAAGAGATATGTTTAAGTTAACAACAAAATATTTTTTTTCTTTTTGCTCTTTAGACAGAGTATTTTTTGGGGGGTGGTGGTGACAGAGTTTCACTATGTTGCCCTAAGTAGAGTGCTGTGACATCACAGCTCACAGCAGCCTCAAACTTGGACTTAAGTGATTCTCTTGCCTCAGCCTCCCAAGTATCTGGGACTACAGGCACCCACTACAATGCCCGGCTACGTTTTTTGGTGCAGTTGTCATTGTTTAGCTGGGTGCGAACCCACCAGCCTCTGTGTATGTGGCTGGCGCCCTACCCACTGAGCTACGGGAACTGCTATTTAGATAGAGTCTTACTCTGTCACCCTGGGTAGAGTGCTGTGGCATCATCATAGCTCACAGAAACCTCAAACTCTTGAGCTCAAGTGATCCTTTCCCCTACACTTTTCTATTTTTAGTAGAGATGAGGCCTCACTCAGGTCTTGAACTCCTGAGTCAAGCAATACCCCTGCCTCAGCTTTCCAAATTGCTAGGATTATAGGCATAAGCCACCCTACCTGGCCTACAAAATCTTTTCAACATTGGATAGTGTTCACAATGATCTGCGTAACTAACTTCATTCTCTGCTGTATTTTGTAATGGACATTTATGTTCGATGTTCTCCATACAAACTATACTGGCAAATTCTGAGAAAAACATCATTCAAAATAGTTATTTACAATATGAATATTTGAAAATAGTTATTTGATACAATATGAACATCTTGGAAAAGGATGACACTGTCTAAGCCAGCCTGTCTGTGTGGGAATGCCACACAAGATTTCACAAAATCTTGAATGCCAGGGGGAAATGTTGTCTGTGTGGGAAAAATATTTATTATTTGAGTTCAAAGAAAACTATATGATTATATACTCTTGATTGTCTTTACTTTAACATTGCAAAATTAGTATTTCCTCACCTCATTATAAAATCGTTGTGAATAATATTTTTAATCCTGAAATCTCAGTAATAAATGAGATATAATTTCCCCACTTTTTCAGCTTTATTAAGGTATAATACAAGAAAAATTGTGTAAATTTAAAATGTAGTATAGTGTGAGGTTTTGATACACATATTCATTGTGAAATGATTAACATAATCAAAGTAATGAGTGTATCATCACCCTACCCAGTTATCTTTTCTTTACTAATGAGAATACTTAAGATCTACTTTCTTAGCAAATTTCAAGTATACACTACAGTATTGTTAGCTATCATCATCATGCTATGCATTCAATTTCCAGAAATTATTCATCCTGCATAACTCAAATTTGTACCCTTTCTCAGGTTGCCACTTTACTGTGCTGATTGCTTCCTTTGATACACATAGATTTTTAACTTCAATGTAGTCTCACTTGACTATTTTTGCTTTTGTCACTCATGATTTTGGGATAGTATCCAAAAATCATTGCCCAAACTGATGTCAAAAAGCATTTTCTTTGTGTTTTTTACTAGTGGTTTTACAGTTTGGGGTCTTTTCATAAAGTCTTTAATTCATTTAAAGTTGATTTTTCAGAACGGTGTTAAGTAAGAATTCAGCTCCATTCTTTTCCACATAGATATCCAGTTTTCACTGCACCATTTATTGAAGAAACTATCTTTTCCCCATAGTGGGTTCTTAGCATCATTTTGGAAGATCAGTTGATCATAAAGGTGTGGATTTATTTTTGGAGTCTCATCATGGATGAGTTTTTACTAACAGTTTAACACTACTAGACTGGGAGAAGATGCTAAACTCGAATACGTCAGGGCATTGCCTTAGGGAAAATAAACGTGAGGCTCTTGACATCCTTCCTGGATTGGTGATGACAAGAGAAGACATACAATCTTAAGACTTCCCCTGCTCACAAAAGAGAGTAAGAGGAATGGAAGGAGTGTATCCATAGGAAAGGTCTGAGACATCCCCCCAAACCTTAGCTTGGCTAAATAGTGAAGGTCTTCCTTTTTCAAAGCCAGTCAGTATAGACTGGAAGATCAGGTGATGGATTCTTCAAATGTGAACACAGAACCTCAAGACTTTAAAAAACATGAAAATCAAGGAACATGACATCACCAAAGTGACAAAAATTATGTGCCATAACCCTCTCCAAAAAAAAAAGGAGATCTGAATTACCTGACAAAGATTTCAAATGATTGTATTAAGGAAGGCCAGAAGGAGAACACACACAACTACTCAAACAATTCAGGGAAATAATACATGACCGAAATTTGAATTTTAGAAAACAAGTAGAAAAAAAGTTATAGGAAAGAATCAAACATAATTATATTATATATATGTGTGTGTGTATTTTTTTTTTTTTTTGAGACAGGATCTTGCTCTGTTGCCTGGTCATGAAAGCCATGATGTCATCATAGCTCACTGCAACTTCAAAGTGCTAGGCTCAAGTAATCCTCCTGCCTCAGATTTCTGACTAGCTGGGACTACAGACATGCACCACTATGCCCAGGTAATGTTCTTAATGTTTGTAGAGATGGGGTCTTGCTATGTTTTTCAGGCTTGTCTTGACCTCCTGATTTCAAGCAGTCTTCCTGCCTCAGCCTCCCAAAGTGTCAGGATTGCAGTTATGAACCACCATCTCTAGCCAAACCAAACAGAAATTCTGAATAATACAATTGATGAAGAATATAATGAACATGATTTCTTTCTTCATTGAAAATGGGAATGACCCCACGTATTTATACTTGAAAAAACATTCACTTTTTTATTATTCTGTTTTTTTTTTAATTTTAAATATTTTTTTATTCTCTATTTTTCTCAAAAGGGCTTTCTACTCTTTAATACCGAATACGTATACATGGTTGAGTTCTATGCAAAGCTTTTACACTTAATTATTATTATTTTTTTATTATTGAATCATAGCTGAGTACATTAGTGGAATCAAGGGGTAAAACGTGCTGGTTTCATATACAATCTGAAACATTGTCATCAAACTGTTTGACATAGCCATCATGTCATTTTCTTAGTTATTGTATGAAGACATTTGTATTCTGCATTTAGTTTCACCTGAACCCATCTAAGATGCACCATAGGTGTGACCCCACCATTTACCCTCTCTCCACCCATCCCCCCACCCCTCCTCTCCCTTGCCACTATCCCCATATTCTTATGGTATAATTGGGTTATAGCCTTCATATGAAAGCTATAAATTAGCTTCATAGTAGGGCTGAGTACATTGGATACTTTTTCTTCCATTCTTGAGATACTTTGCTAAGAAGAATATGTTCCAGCTATATCCACGTAAACATGAAAGAAGTAAAGTCTCCATCTTTCTTGAAGGCTGCATAATATTCCATGGTATACATGTACCACAATTTATTAATCCATTCGTGGGTCAATGGGCACTTGGGCTCCTTCCATGACTTAGCAATTATGAATAAGGCTGCAATAAACATTCTGGAACAGATGTGTTTGTTATAATGTGATTTTTGGTCTTCTGAGTAAATACCAAGTAAAGGAATTATAGAATCAAATGGCAGGTCTATTTTTAGATCTCTAAGTATTCTCCAAACATCCTTTCAAAAGGAACATATTAGTTTGCATTCCCACCAGCAGTGTAGAAGTGTTCCCTTTTCTCCATATCCATGCCAACATCTCTGGTTCTGGAATTTTGTTATGTGGGCTAACCTTACTGTAATTAGATGGTATTACAAAGTAGTTTTGATTTGCATTTCTCTGATGATTAAGGATGGTGAGCATTTCTTCATGTGTCTGTAGGCCATGCGCCTGTCTTCTTTAGAGAAGTTTCTCTTCAAGTCCTTTTCCCACCCTGAGAGGCAAAATTTTTTTAAAGATGATTGATACAACAGTGTTTAGATTTTACTCCTGCTCAAAATTTACATTAAGAATAATCTAAGAGGACACATGATGATTGTTTTCCTCTTTCTCTTTTTGAAATATAGCCCGTTTCTCTAATAGTACCTTAAAACACATTTATATCCTTCATTTTCTTTCTCTTTCTTTCCTTATCATGTCTCTCTCCCTTCCTTTCTTTTTTGTTTATTTAATGTATTTGTTTTCTTGTCACAGTAAAATTGACCTTATTGTAATTTGGGGGCTAGGGTAGAATTGAAAATACTTGTTTTATTTATTTATTTATTTATTTATTTATTTATTTATTTATTTATTTATTTTTTGGAGACAAATCTTACTTTGTCAGCTCACAGCAACCTCAAACTCTTGGGCTCAGGTGATTCCCTTGCCTCAACCTCCTGAGTAGGTGAGACTACAGAAACCCATCACAACACCCAGCTATTTTTTCTTTAGAGACAGGGTCTTGTTCTTTCTAAGGCTGGTCTCGAACTCCTGAGCTCAGGCAATCCATCCCCCTCAGCCTCCTAGAGTGCTACCATTACAGATGTGAGCCACTGTACCCGGCCCACATACTTGTTATTTTTGAGCATCCTGAAAAAAAGAAAAGATCAGTCACCATGCTAAAGTAGGCTTGAGACTGAAAATAAATTTAAGAGGTGGAGGAAGGTAGATAGATTTATGAAAGTTTTGCTCTGGGGTATAGACTCTGATGTGTGCTCACATTGCTCCTTCTTTAAGGTTGAAGTGACTATTGCCAGGAAAGTGTCCAGAGGTACAAAACCCATTGCTGGGAATGGTTTTAGAAACTTCCATTGGTTTATCTTTTTTCTTCAGTTTGGTTTATTATATTTGTTCTTGGGACCTTGGAAGTGGTTTCTGGAAGATGCTTTTCTTCTAGCTGGTAGGACTATGATGTTCATGCCCCAAGGGAAGGGAATAATATATAAAAGCATTATTGTCTTTGGAAACATACACCTATGTATTAAAACAGGATACTCAGCAGTCATCTGTATATGAATTCACTTAATGTAACATGAAAGGCAATTTTCCTGACCATTATCATATCTGGTTTCATGTTCAGACATTCTTATTGATAGAGTCATTTAATCAAAGGTTTCTCTTGTGAAAGAATTTTTTTTTTCTTTGCTCAGGTTTTCAAGGTTTCCATCAAATATCCAGGTAAGGTTTTTAGACAAACCAAGAAGCCTTCAAAGTTTTAAGAAGTAATGAGGATTTTTTCTCTAGAAACAAAAATTTCCAGTTTTTTGTATTTTGCGTCTTAGGTGTATAATCAAATCATTTTATATTAAAAAAATTTTTTTTGCTGACTTCTCATCTTATGACTTGGAATCTATGTTATGATCTTATTTTGTGCTTAAATAAAACAATGGTTAGACAGGGATCAAAAAGGAATCTAAAGATGACATTTTAGTTTGTCTAATAGTGTTGAATTTAAGCCCAGTCTTTTAAAAACTTTGCTTTGTTTTCAATTTTCAAGCAAACATCGTGGCTTGATTTTTTCCCCCCTATGTTATCATCTAAGAGTTTGTTTGGAATAGAGTATGACTGTAAACCAAAAATGGGATAATCAAATGCTTAAATATGCTAGGCAGGTAATTAAAATGAATCAACTGAATTAGCTGCAAAACAATAGGGAATAGAGACAGATAATAGACCAAATTGGATGGTCATTACTCATGCCAGCCAATTCCTGCTGTGAGAGATTGTGTTCTCAGTGCAATGGTGTGCTGAAAAATGCTTAACAATTAGTTTTATTAGAAAAAAGTTGTCAAGTGTTGCATTTGCAAATTCTAATAATGCAAATACTCTCACGCAGCCACTTTCAAGCCTCTACTATAATTGTCATTGAACATGATTGCAAGCAGTATTAATAATGCTTCTGAGCAAGAACAGCCAGTTTCATCACACCACAAGCCCAGTGTTGCCAGATTTGCAGTTTTTGAGCAAGAATCTGATTTGTAAATAAAATCTGTAAAATGCTGAAATATTATGTAGGTCAAACAAATGAACTACATCACATTGAATTGAGCATCCAATTCACAATCTCTGAGGGTAAACTGATAATACATATCTTAGAACTCTATTAGAAAACAATTTTGCTACTTGATAGACTAACTTCAGATGTTTAAGAAATGGGTCCACTCATATTTTTCTGAATCGACAGCATTTTAATGTGTATTTAATATTTGTGAAAAGTAAAAAATTAGTAGTTCAGAAATTATTTTTTGATTAATAAAAACAATCAATATACTTGGGATTTTCTAATGCTGACTAACAAAGAACCTGGTTTACCAGCTGTGGGAGTTGTTTCCCTTTGATGGATGGTTAATCAGTGGAAGATGGAAAACACCAGTCTAATTCATTGAAATTTTTAAATTGTTGTATAGTAAAGCCCTAAGTAAGCTGTTTGGTCTGTATTCCCTTGGATAATGTTTTTTAAATTATTCATTGTGTAAGACATCTTATTGTATTAATTACATTTTCACCTTTAGCATCAAGGTAAAAACTATAATCCAATGTCCATCAAAACCTAGCCCTTTTAAAGAAGTAACAATTCAACATTAAACCTTGATTGGTGTCCAATTAAAAAAAGTTATATTTTTTCGTTATTCTTACTTTTGTGTATTTTCAATGTTCTTTTTACAGTGTTTTTCTAAAGTCACACAAACACGGCTGTGAGGAGGTTAGTGATATTTTGCGAACTTGACCTATGGTGCCAGAATTTGCTATGGGAGGGGGGGACGTAGGGAGGGCTAAGCCAAGACTGAGTCTCAGGTCAGTTGACTTAGGTTCTAAATTTCTTCCCACCAAACTGGTGAGGACGCAAAAAAGATTAAAAAAACTATGCCTTCTTTGGAACTGTCTAGCCCCGCGTTGTGGTTAAGAAGTGAGTGAAGGATATTGCTACTAAAATAATGATCATTGTCTGGTGATTATGGGAATTGACACAACAAAGCAAAGTGGCTCCTTAAGGGTTTCATCATATTACAGCCTTCAAGCATACAAAAACTTATTTGTTGAGATCTTAGAATGCAGAGTTTATGCAAATGTGCTGAATTAGGTACATATGAGAATATGGATATATGATACAGTGTGTCATCAAAAGCTGATTGTGTTGTTGTACGTTTGAGGTCTCTTAGAAGAGATGTTGAAAAGCCCAAGCATGACTGTAATTTGTAGGATAGTTCTTAAAAGCCATCCAGCTTGTGCCATGTGGTCAGTCATTGATGAGTTCTGACTGTAATGTAAGTTAGTGCATTTCTGAAATCAGTTTCCTTGATTTTATTTTGTGATGAGATATATTAGTTAGAACAGAGGAGAGACTGGGCAAGTGTTTGTATATGTAGTGGTATATTCTCAATATTTCTGTTCTTGTGAAGTGACTACCAAATTCATAAATTTGGCCATCAAATGGCAGTTATATTTACAAAAAGCATTTTGTGTAAGTTGTGGGAGGGGACGAAGAGGTGTGAAAACAATATACTTGTCAGGCAAACTCAACTTTCAGATAAATCCTCTAGGTCTGCTTCCAATCAGATTGCTGCCCCTAAATTCTTTGTGTCCCTGGGTTTAGAGTGTTTAATGTGTGTCTTCTAATCATCTAGTACAGTGCTTGAACAAAATAGTCAATAAATATTTGCTGAATGAAAACAATGAAATATAAATACAAGATTTTTGCTTTCAAATAAAGCAAGATTCCTATCGAAGAATATAAAATGTATTTTCTCTCTCTTACATTCTTAGAGATGTTTTTTCTATCACCGAGTTTGTTTTCATTAATTAACACAGCAGTCCCTGGTGTTATGTACCTATTCCTTACATGATTTTTTGTTTGAAGTGTAATGACATAACACATATTTTACCTGCTGAATCATTTGGTCACTGACATCATGATCTCTTGTCCTAATCCATACCTGGCTTCTTGCCTTGCCCAAAATCTCATGAGGTCTCTTTCAGAAGAGTCATCGCTAAAGAACTTAATCATATACTGTAGTCTAGTCAGTCTCCTTGTTATTTTGGGAACTATTCCACAGAAGCTCAGGAGAGCAGTGCAATGTGAGGTAGCCAGAGAAGGACTGTGCCAACTGTGAGGTAGATCATAGACATCATCATCAGATTCACCTATACCGTCCTAGATTTTTAGCTAATCAGAATGATCAGATGTAGGCAGAGTGTGTAAGTGAAGTTACTTTGTTCTCACACTGAGGCTTGGTTTATGACCTGCTGTTACATGCAGGATTGGTTTATATAGTTCTGTTACTTTACAGTTCTAAAAAAAATACCCAGAGTACAAAATTTTTCTGCCATGCGCTTGAGAAAATGCCAGAAATTCCACTAAGAAAGATTCATTCCTTTAGCTGTAAAGAAGACTTTTGGTGTAGCCCTGGAAAGGATAACATTGTGAACAACCTTTACTTGACACCATTTCTGGTGATTTGGGTATGGATTCCAGCTATTATTCCATTTCTTTCCTCCTTTCATTGCCAAACTTAGTATGTTATTTATATTTGAGGTTTCTGCTTCCTATCTACTAATTCTTTTCTTAACTCTTTGCACTATGATGTTTACTCCAAGCCCTCTCTGGATATTGCCTTTAAAGGCTAATTTCTGGTTGAATCCTAGATTCTCACTCTCATTCTACTTATCTCACTTGACTCTTTGACAGACATTCAACACTATTCCTTCTAACACTCTCCTTCTTTGGCCTCTAGACACCATGCTTTTCTGATATTCTTCTTACCTTTATGGCATGCTCTTTTTTGTCCTTTCCTTGGTTGACTTTAGTGGACTGCTTATATCCTCTCCTTTCCCTCCTTTCCCAGTTTAGTCATCCCCTCAATGGCCTCATCCATGCATTGGTTTTCCATTGCTGCATAGTGTTATGAAGCCTTGGGGCCATATGTGGCCTTCTGGATCTTCAAGTGTGGCCTTTTAACTGAATCCAAATTTTACAGAACAAATCCTTTTAATAAAGAGATTTGTTCTGTGAAGTTTGGATTCAGTCAAGGGGCTGCACTTGGGCACCCGGAGGGCCACATGTGACCCTGAGGCCACAGGTTCCCTCACCTGGGACTCAGAGATCTCAAGTTCATTCAGGTTGTTGGAAGATACAGTTCCTGCAGTTGTTGAGCCCATGTAGTAGGCAAGATCTAAGATGGCCACTAAGATGCCCATCCTCCAGGGTGTGTATGCCAGAGGATGGGCATCTTAGTGGTCATCTTAGATCTTGCCTACTACAGGCCTCTGTGTGGATGGCCACCAACTATCCATGGCTACCTTTTGTTATCATCCAGGGCTCCAGTGGCTGCATGGCAACCCCCATGGTCTCTCCCCCCAGACATCCCACCCATAGTTTTAAATCCACACATCCATCTGCCCCCCCAACAACACTCTTCTGTAAGAGACCTCATGTGGATTTAAATCCACACACCCATATGGCCCCAAGGCTACAGGTTCCTCAGCCTCTCAAACACAGCATTATTTCTTCAGCAAGATTCCATTTATATAAGTAAACTAGCATTCCTTTTAGGGTCCGGGTTAAAAACTGAAGCCTTCTTTGTAACTTCTTCTCTTTTCACAGTATCCTCACATTACAAAGACCTATGCAAACTGCCCAATGCCCTTGAGAGGAAGGTGAACAATCTAAAGAACATTCAGATGTACTATATTCTGTGCCTCTACAGTGTTGTGCCTGCTCTCCCCTTCTTTTCAAAGTGGATAACATATTCCTGAATAGTGTTGAAGAAATAAACAATAGGGTACCAAGAAAGATAGGCAGAGGTAACCACCACTTAAGGAAAATGTGGCAAATAGAGATTTGGAGAAGGTACTTTGAACTAGTATACCGAATAGAGTTTAGGAAGCTCTTCTAAAAATGAATCACAACTTTTCTGCAGAAGAAACAGCATCTTGGGCTCCATAAAATGGTAAAAGAAATCTACAGAGCTTTGTGTGATGTAGCCTTTATTCAACTTAGACTTTGAAATGCCTAGTGCTCCATTGATTGCTTAGTTACTGACTCCCTGCTCATCAATGAGCAATGTTGTTTCTAACTTCAGAGAAGACTTGCTGTTGCATCTCTGTATCTATTCATGAGTCAGTAGCATCATTATGCCCTCACTTTTAGTCCAACGAGGTCTGAATCCCTGATGATTTGCTTGTTGTTCCTTAAGCCACCTCTGTTGCTTTTCACATGCTGTTTATGGAGCCTCAGGTCCTGACATTGCCTTCTAACTTAGCTGCTATGTTTATTGACTTGGTATATGGCAAAAGAAGTAGATTTGTTCTGTGTAACTCCCGTGGTTCAAGCCAGAGATTAGAGGGAGAAAGGGGCAAATTTCAGCCTGACTGTCTCATTTTCTGAAAGTGCTTTCTATTGTTGTACTTTTCTGTGAGGGTTGTACTTAATTTTCCTCCTTTGTTCTTGAAAAGTGTTTTCCTCATTAAGACTCTCTTCTCAAATTAGACCAAAATTATATTATTCTTTTAATTTATTTTCAAGTTTAACTAATAGCTATTGGGAGCCTACAGTAGGTCTCAGGTAGTTTCTGTTGCTGGGGAAAGAATGGCAAACAAATGAGACAAACCCTTTGTCTCCTGAAGCTGACATCCTTATGGACAAAGATCTGAAGGAAAAATGACCATCTGAGTGAGTTAGGGAAGACTTTACTGAGAGAGGACATTTTCAGACCTAATCCCTTTACTTGTACTTCCCTTCTCGTCCTCTTCCATCTTGCATATATATATATTTATTTTTTTTTGAGACAGAGTCTCACTATGTTGCCCTCAGTAGAGTGCCATGAAGTTACAGCTCACAGCAACCTCAAACTCTTGGGCTTAAGCGATTCTTCTGCCTCAGCCTCCTGAGTAGCTGGAACTACAGGTGCCTCCTACAAGGCCCAGCTATTTTTTTTTTTGTTGCATTTGCCATTGTCATTTAGCAAGCCCGGGCCAGGTTTGAACCCGCCAGCCCTGGTATATGTGGCTGGCACCCTAACCACTGAGTTATGGGTGCTGAGCCCATCTTGCATATTTAGATGAACTTTATTTTTTTGTCCTCACAAATAAAACCTTTATTCTTCATGTTCACCAGCTTGAACTACTGTGCAATCTCTCTCCTCCTTCCTTTACATGATGCTCTTAAAATGCTCTGTGGCTCCCACATTCTCTTCATTCATCTCATAGCCCTCCTAATCTGGATTTTGTTGCTATTGCTTTGTTGATATTGCATCATCTATGTTTTCCTGGTTATCAAATCTAATGCCTTGTCTCAGTTTTTATTCTCTTTCATTTATTCATAAAGACACAATATTTTCCCATACCTGTGACTTTGCCCACAGTATTTCTCCCACTTGAAAGGCCTTTTTCCTTGTTTTTATATGACTAAATTCCCTTATCAAAAGGTTGGCACAAATAACATCTTATGGTTACATATCTGATTATTTAAAAAAGTCCCTTGTAGCACTATTTCTGTTCTGCATTATGAGTTTTAACCTTCTTGACAGATGAAACTCTGTTTTACTGATTTTGGAATCGGTTTGCATATAGTAATTGCTGATTAAATTTCTGTTAAAGACATGAAAGAAACGATAAACAGAAGTAATTTTCATTTTATTCTTAAAACTTTTAATGTTGTAGAACATGATTTTATTCTATAAGCAGAAATATTTTGAAGAACTAAGTTATCTAAAATAAAGTTAAAGTGTCTTTGAAGAAGTTGTTTGAAACTGAAGACATGGCATCACAAGAATAAATAAGTACACCATGTCATTAAATGTTGCTTTTTCACATTTTCACTTACTCATCACATTTTTTTTTTTTTTTTGTTTATAACCACTTTTTGAGTCACATGATTGACTGGGTCAATGGTTCATGGTAAGAAATATGTTTGATGTATTGTCTTAAATATGCTTTTGAAATTCTGTCTCTCTTGCTGTCTGGTCTTACCTTCTGGCATTTGAGATCCAGTTTCCTACTATGTCTAATTTTGGTTCATATGGCTTGGCAAAATTATTCTGAGTGTAATGCAAATCTGTTTTTCTTTTGAGTTCATTTATAAAATAAACATCAATACGATTTGACTATCATTAGAGATAATTCATAGGAATGGGAAATGTGTGTGTTCCTTGCATTAAGCTAAAAAATTGCTAAGAGGAGAAGAATTTGATAATATGAGTTTTCTTTGCTATTTTCTAAAGCTATTTGCTTTATTTTGTAAATAAAAGTAGAGATTTTTAAATCATATAATAACTCTACTGGTTTTCAATGTTTATAGGTAAAATTTTTATGTGGTGAAGTTTATTTCTGATTACATTGGAATGGGATCCAAACCATATTTATGACAAAGCAGAAAGCTTTAAATAAATATTACAGTACTATGTGATAATTAAGGTCAAATTTATTTGTAGAGGTTCACCTAATTCAAAAGTATACTAAATCACTGTTTTTTCCTTACTAAGTATTATGTTTCTGTTAAAATTTTCCAGAATCATACCCACTCAGAAATTTTGATAAGTCTGCTTCCATATATAATTTAGCATAGAATGCCAGAATCCAGACTATCTGGGTTCAGATTCTGGCTTGTCTTCTTTTTCTTTTTCTTTTTTTTTAAGACAGAGCCTCAAGCTGTGACCCTGGATAGAGTGCTATGGCATCACAGCTCACAGCAACCTCCAATTCCTGGGCTCAAGCGAGTCTCTTGCCTCCGCCTCCCAAGTAGCTGGGATTACAGGTGCCCACCACAACGCTTGGCCATTTTTTGGTTGCAGCTGTCCTTGTTGTTTGGCAGGCCCCGGGCTGGATTCGAACCCGCCAGCTCAGGTGTATGTGACTGGCGCCTTAGCCCGTTGAGCCACAGGCGCCGAGCCTCTGGCTTGTCTTCTTATTAGGCATATAACTTTGGGCAGATTATTAACTGTCTGTGCTTCAATTTTCTCATCTGCAAAGTGGAATCATCATAGTACCTCTTATACAGTTGTAATGAGGATTAATTGAGATAATTCATATAAAATGCTTAGAACAATGTGCAGTAAGTGCTTAAGTGTTAGCTTTTATCATTAGTACCTGCTGTAAACTCAGAATAAAAATGTGGTGATTAGATAAATAGATTCTTACTCTCCTTTCAACATGAGATGGCCAAAATTCCTGGTATACTCCTGAATGAATGTTTTCCCTACTTTACCCTAGTGATTCTGAAAGAATCAGTTCACCTTGAGGTGTGAGGGATAAAGTGAAGGCAATTAAACTGCATAGGGAGTTTGTCATGAAAAGCAATGGTATTAGGATGGAGGAGGGGAGAGAGAGAGAGAGAGAGAAAGAGAGATAGAGAGATAGATAGATAGATAGATAGATAGATAGATAGATAGATAGATGTGGATAGATATTCCAGTGACACAAAAGCTCTTTTTGATGCAAGAACAATTTTTAATTCTTGAAAGGTGTATTCTCTATGAGTGCTAGCCCATCTGTTTCTCTTTTAACAAATTTTCCCAATGAGCCATTTTATAGTTAGTAAATTAATGAGGTTTAACAGAAAAATATGAGAATTAACTGACTCATATTGATGGGTTTTCTAAGCAAACATGGAAGACATTAAGTGATTGCAGAGAACATGTAATCCACTCTGTGTTTAGGGGCATTGCTGGGAATGTAGGATGTGAAACCAAGGATATAACCAAGAGTACAGATGTGTAGCTAAGCGCTACTGGGATGAAAGAGGCTGGGAGCAGAGAGTCTGAACAGAGAAGACGTAGCAGTTTAGGGATGTCTCAGAGAATAGAATAACCTGAATTTGACTCACAATTTTTCCATTCACCAACTGTGAGACCTAGACAATGTACTTAATATTCCTGGGCTCTAGTTTTCTTTTCTTTAAAATGGAAGTTGTAATACTTACCTCATGTGACATAATCTGGTTCCATCCATTGCTCCTTCATACTTGTAACAGCCAGGTGATTTAATTATATAAATCAGTGGTCTCCCATGACATGTAGAATATCTCAGATTCTTACTAAGCCTACAGGGAGCCATATGACGTGGCCCTTGCATATCTACCTGACTTTGTCTTGTACTACTGCCTCTTTTACTTACTACATTTTAGTTACAACAGCTTTCTTTTTGTTTCTTTCTCTATGTAAGCTTTTTACCACATTGAAGTCTTTTTTTTTTTTTTTGAGACAGAGCCTCAAGCTGTCACCCTGGGTAGAGTGCTGTGGCATCGCAGCCCACAGCAACCTCTAACTCCTGGGCTCAAGTGAGTCTCCTGCCTCTGCCTCTAAAGTAGCTGGGACTAGCGGTGCCCACCATTTTTTGGTTGCAACCATCATTGTTGTTTGGCGGGCCCAGGCTGGATTCGAACCTGCCAGCTCAGGTGTACGTGGCTGATGCCTTAGCCACTTGAGCCACAGGCGCCGAGCCACATTGAAGTCTTTTAACTGGTTGATCTTACTGCTCAGAAAGATTTCTCCTAGATTTTCAAATGCCTTTTCCAGGTCTGAGATTAAATATAGCATCATCCAAGAGGCCATTACTAAACCTACTAGTCTGAAATAGTGGTCTCCGTGATTCTATTTTATTTTCTTTATAGCACTTAACTATTTTAAAAATATTTTCCCGTTTATTTATGTCTAAATATACCTTACCCTAGCATGTAAGCTTTATGAGAGTAGGATCATGTGTATCTTGTTCACTGCTATGTCGGCAGTGCCTATAGTAGTTTCTGCCTTGTAGTGGGTGTGATACATTTTTGAATAAAGTAAGGAATGAATGATATGGTAGTTGACACCAAAATAAGTATTTGTTCTTTACCTTGTAGCTTCTCATCTTTTCATTTTTCCCTATAAGACCAGAAAAGTAAATATAAACCCTCATTGAGTATCTTGTAGTGTCACAAAGTAAGGAAGTGCTAAAAACAAAACCCTCACTATAGTGATGAGGAGATAGGTCAAAGACACAGGAACCAAGTGAGAGAGCTCCTAATAGTGGCCAAAACTGGAATAATTTGAGCTGCAAAAGAAAGCAGTGTTGAATTATTACCCAAAGTACAAATAAATATCTGTGTGACCTTGCTGATATAAATAAACAACTAAATAATAGTCATTTATTTAAATAGGAGCAAAGAGAAAAATCTGTGCAGAATAATTCCAAATAATTTATATAGATATTCTGCTTTCAAGAAGGAGGGGCATAACACTCTACCCTTTAAGTGTAGGCTATACATAGTGTGGAAATGGGGGAAAACTGATAAATACTACCTCAGCCAGGCGTTCAAGGTCAAATTATGTTGACAGGATGTGCCTTTGATACGATATGTGGAAAATGGAGCTTTCCTTTTTTAGTCTTTCTTCTGAAACCCCACAACTCCAGACTAATTGAGAAAAGCATCACAAAAAGTATAGATGAGAAACATTTTCAAAATACCTGATAGTACTCCTCAAAACTGTCAAGAACATCAAAAATAAGGAATGTATGCGAAACTGTTACAACCAAGAGGACCTTAGGAAACACGATGATTAAATGTACTTGGTATTCTGTATGGGATCTTGAAACAGAAAAAGGATATTAAGTAAAAACCAAGAAAATCTGAATATATGGGCTCTAGGTCATAATAAGTATGACCTAAAATTGAGTTGTAAAAAAGGTACTACTCTAATCTAAAATGTTCATAATAGGGAAATTGAATGCATAGAATATGGGAACTTCCTGTACTACCTTGGTTTTTCTATAAATTTGAAACTTTTCAAGACAAAAGGTTAATAGCCAGGCTTGGTGCCCATAGCACAGTGGTTACAGCGTCGGCCCCATACACCTCGGCTGGCAGGTTCAAACCCAGCCTGGACATGCCAAACAACAATGACAACTACAACAAAAAAATAGCTGGATGTTGTGGTGGGTGCAAGTAGTCCCAGTTACTTGGGAGGCTGAGGTGAGAGAATCGCTTAAGCCCAAGAGTTTGAGGTTTGTGTGAGCTGTGATGCCACAGTTCTCTACTGAGAGTGGCATAGTGAGACTCTTTCTCAAAAAAAAAGTTAAGAGCCAAAGTTGTGAATATTTTCCCACATGATGCTTTATTATTTTCTTGTGTAATTTTAAGTGCTTACTTTATCTTCTGTTATATATGGATGCCATAACTTATTTAGCCTACCCTTTATTCTTTGGCATTTAAATTAGTTCTATGAGTTTGTCCCTACACCTTTGATTAAGCCTGTGATTAGAGGAAGGGCGTTCTTTGACATAGAGACTTACCTTGTTTTATATTATTTCTCTGTTTTCTTCTCTTTTTTATAAATCTATTTTCCCTTGGGCTAGGACTTTAAATCCTTTCTATGTGATGATAACTACATCTGACTGATTGTCTCACAGGCATCTCAAATTCAACATATGCAGAGGTAGACTCCGAGTTTCTTTCCCCTTCAATCATTTCTTTCTCTGTGTTCCTTATTTATATAAATACCATCATAGTTTATTCAGATATTCAGCTAGGATGATGGGAGTCTTGTTTGGTCCTTTCTGTTACCATTTGAACTTCATCCTCTTCCCATACAGTTATTCATATGTTCTGCCCTTTCTTAAAGTGTACGTTAAAATATGCCTTAAATCCATGAATTTCTCCACGTCCACTGCCACCAACCTAGTTTGTACTCTCATCAATTTATGCCTGGATTTTGACAGTATCTGTAACAGTCTTCTTTCTCTTTTGCCTCTCTTTGAATATAGTTGCAAATTCAGTGGGAAGCCCTCCGAGTTTTAAATAGAAGGACAGCATGAGATATGGTTGGTGACTTTAAAATGATCATTCTGATAATGGCTACTTACTGTGACCTACACAGTCTGGCGTGATCTGGTCTCTGGCAGCCTCTGTCATTTCATTTCATGTCTCTTTCTTACCATGCTTCAATTATAGCCAGTGTTCTATTTTCAGTTATATTTTTTCTTTCTGTACGTCAACTTCTTTCCTGCCTTAGAACTCTCACATGCTATTCTTTTTGTTTTATAAAGTTCTCTATTTCCTCTCTCTATCGCAGATTACTATAATCGTTTGTTATCTTCTTCTCCACTATTCTTAAGTCCAAAGGGGGCAGGACTGTATCTTTTTCATTTACTTATATATGCCTGGTACCTACCAGAATGCCTTATACATAGCAGCATTAAGTGTTTGTTGAATAAATAAGTAGTATTTAACAGTTTCTTTAAATTTGATAAAAAATTAGTATCCAGGCTTTGTGTTATGTGCTATGAGAAAATACCAAGAGTTTATAATCATAGTTCTTGCCCTGAAATATCTTCTAGTTTAAGAGGAGGGATAGGAGATAATATAAGCAGTATTGAAGAATGGAGGAAGACTCTATAGTTAGAATAGGTTAAAGTTCTGTGTGACCTTAGATAAGTTATTTCCTTTCTCTATTTCTTTGTTTATCCATCTATGTATTAATAGGTTTTACTAGACTCTCTTAAGGCTTTGGTTCTAAAATCTGGTGGGTAATTAAAGCTACACTAGTTAAAGTACTTATTCCCTCAGGTTTCCATCCCTAAAAAACTGGATGCAGTAGGTATGGGGTGGGGTCCAAATATTCTCTAGATGATTGTGATACATGACTAGGTTTAGGGAGTTCTGATCTAGATCCTCTTGCTTTGATATCTTATAATTCACAAGGAAGACTGTAAAAGTGCAGCAGAAGTCAAGTAAACTATATCAGGCAAATTATGTCAGGTAAATGTATTCATTCAGAGGTAAAGGAAATATTTCCTTGCTGTGTGCTAGGGTGGAGGGATTAGTGGATATGGTGATGTTCAAAGGGACATTGAAGAATAAGTTGAGATACTTGCATGGTTGGTGTTTAATCCAATTTATGTGGAGGCCAGAATACATGCAGAATAAATTTACTGGTAATAGTGCATTGGATCATAGTTCTAGTTTTGTTTTTACCTGTTTCACCTTTAATACATGGTAGTCCTTTGGAGATGAAATTCTCTATTTTCGAAGCTCTATCCTTATTTGATAGAACTAGAACATGTGGTGACATATACCATGGGGCTGCTTTCAGAAAATAGTGGGGCATATTCTTCTTCAATCCTTTTGGCGCTGTTCCCTTTGAGATCCATTTTGACCACCCCATTGGTTTTTTGTTTTAGACACAAAGAATATCAGGGCCCACCATGTTATCTAAAATAATAGTTTTGCTGTCAGAATAATTATTATTAAACCAAGGTTGGCCTTTTTGTTTAGATGAAGCCATATAAAGGCAACATTCTGAGTAAATTATATGGCATCCAGTTGATGAAATAATGAGCCTAAGTTTAGGGGATGAAAGTAATGATCTAATGCAATATTTAGAATGGATATACAGTATGTAGTTATTAACCTAAAAGTCACATCCTGCATTCTTTTAATTTTTGGAAAATTTGTCATTAATTGCCCAGGAAACCTCTGATTTTTCATACATATTCATGTCATAGCTGTAGACTTTCTCCCCCTTCTCTTGCCTTAAAATATATCCTTGTAAATAGTAGACTACTTTCAGATTTGTAATGCCCCCTTTAAACATTGAGTTGCTAAGTTTAGCCTTGTTGCTTTCTTTTTAAAAATAGAATTCTTCCCCCCAATCTCAGCTTGGCCTTTGAGTAGTTACTGACAAATCGCAAGGTTTTTTTTTTTTTTTTCCTTTTTTTTTTTTAATAAATACATGTATTTTATTATTATTCATTACATTATTTCCCCCCCCACCACCCGTCCGTGATAAGACAGAATTGATTTACAGAAAAGAATACAGAAAACACCAAAGCTCCTGGTAGTGGGAGAGATTTCAAGTAGGGAGAGAGAAGCTCTCTCCGTTCCTCTCCCGGTTCGCAAGGTTTTTTTTGATGGCAACTCGCTTACAATTTTATTTAACCCTTCTGCCCAGTGAGAACCTGCTAATTCTGAATGGCTTTTTGTTTCATGAGTTACCACTGTATAGAGGAAAAGAGTACTGTATTCTATATAGAAACAGTTTGAGAGATGAGTTTGGACCTTTCATTCAAGCTCACTGAAGGTAGGGCAGGGTCAGAAACACAGAAGACAAAAATTGAAGAGAAAGATTAAGACTAAGACAATGTATAAGAATTGAAGTAGGCAGGCTGCTATCCAGCCTAGAATCCACTCCTTGTCTCTCCCAGGCAACTACTTTAGTCAATTTACGGTTTTTCAGGTTAGCCTGGGATCAGCTGCCTTGTGAAAACCCTTGCTGATGGTGGTCCATTGACTATCCAATTTACTTTGAAAGAGAAATGTAGAACTACCAAGCCTCTTCAGATTAATTTCTTGCAAGAAAAACCTTTATTAATTTGAATTTTTGACCTTCAGTAGCACCAAAGCCTTTTAGAGAGTGGCTATCCCCAGAATTTATTTGAAAGGAAAAAAAAAAAAAGAACCACAAAATAGCTAGATCAAAGAAGTACCTCTCTCATAGAAAAGACCTCAGACTTCAGAAAATTTCTCTAATTTCAGGAAGAGGCGTCATGGGAAAATGACCACTATTGCATCCTTCATGTCCTTTGTATCTGCCAGACTGTTAAGAGGAATAAAATATAGAGTCAGAAGTGTAGACCAAATTTGCCTTGGAAACAAATTTAAGATTATTTATTATTTTTTAAATTGTGCTTTATGTTCATGCTGCCTGAATACTTGGGATATTATTACTTATGTATTAGGATTTCAAGTATTATTTAGTTGGATACAAGAATTCTGATTTTGAAAAATAATTTAGAAAACCTTTGAGTTAGCTCAAATGCTAAAGACTTTATAAAAAATGTATCTGAAGGTCAAAACAGTTAAATTGTTCATCCACAGTCACACAAGTGCTTAGAAGTTGACAGAAATTAGAAACCATTCAGGTTTCAACCATCCATGCCTGGACTTCCCATCCAGGGCATTTTGGCTACAAAATGTTGATTTGATTTTGCAATTTGAAAGACACAGAAGTGATCTGTGAAATGGCAATTAGCACCAGGCAGCCCGGGGCAGCCCTGGAGTGCTCCATAGTTCAAATGCTCAAGACCAGATGGAAGTCCAGAAGTGGATGACTCAAAGTTTATTAGTTTTGCCACCTGGGTAGTACATCCAAACCAGCTGCCACAGGCAGTTCCAATTTAGCCAGAGCAGTAAATGAACATAAAAGTGAGTGTAAATCCCAAGAAGAAAGTAAAGGGGAATGGTTACTACAGCAAGGAGATTCATCCAAGCTAGGTCCTATTGATATCCTTTATAGGAGGCACGACTACCATGCCAGGGAGAGGGCAATAAAATGTTGTGGTATCAAGCCCTGAAAACATCACCCCTTAAGTTGTTCCAGGAGCCAATCTCAATTTGGGATATGTTTGAATTATTTGGTTGATAGGTTCACAGTTACATCTCATAATCTAGAAAGGGAAAAGCAAGCCCATGATATGTCAGAATTATGAGATGAGGCCAGAGCTTTTTTTTTTTTGGAAACCATGGAAAGTTTTTTGGTCACCTCATTTTTGTAGTTCTGGGACCTGGAGGCTTAAGTATTCATTGGAACATAAGATCGTTGTGGAAGACTAATAGGAAACAAGTCATTATTTCCTCTTTGGTAGAGTTGAAGTATTGCAAGTTTTTAAAAATCTGTCCATAACATACTTCAAGAGTCAGAAGTTGACCCTAACATTTTGGATGACCCTTTTAATAGATCAAAATCTGAATTGAAGTATAATAATGAGAGTATAGGGCTAGGACCAAGTTGGGGAGAGGTATAGTCATTTTTGTTTAAATTAGGATGATTCACTAAGGAATAAAAACAATGTCAAATAATCTTGATCTTCCACGTCAGAATGCTTTGGGCAGCAATAACAGAACACCTGACTAAATTGATTTTAAATAAAATAGAGGTTTATTATTACTTTTTTATGACATGAGAAATTTAGAGAAATGTAGTTTTGGATTACTTACTCAGTGGTAGGAACAGACCCTCTTTGTGTCATCTTGTTGAAAAGTAAAATGAGATAGGTGCAGAGGAAAAAGAAATGCACATTCTCCCCACAAGAGAAAAACTCAATTCAGTTCAAGGTACAGGAAGAGGGCAGGTTGAAGGAGGAAGGGCGAGATTAGTGGGCTCCCACCTAATGCACACAATATAAGGGTATATGGCACGCCTCCTGGGGTGTGGGGCACAACTGAAACAGGGGTTTTACCTAACAAATGCAAACATTGTAACCTAATCTTTTGTATTCTCATATTAATCTGAAATTTAGAAAAACTTAAAAAAAAGGAAAGAAATGTACAAGTTGCTGATGTATTTGCTATGGCTTTGATGCTAAAGGCTGGACTAAGTTTTCATCTTGGTCTACCTCTGCCTTCAGATGATCTTTGTAAAAGCTGAATATTTATGTATTTGTATTTCTCAATTGACCATTACTTAATCTCATGCAGTTATGTAATATTGCCCTTCATTTGTATGATGAGAGTACAGATGCCTGTCATTTCTATAATGACATGAAGTGAAATTTCATATTATAATATTATGTTTATCTGTACAGATAAACTAGCTATTCACTTTTCTTTCTTTTATTTTCTGGTAGGTGGCATGTTTGACCCATGTAGCTGCTAATTATCTTATTGGCCAAAAGGAAGCCAAACGTTGGGGAACAGCTCATGGCAGTATTGTTCCTTACCAGGTAAGACTATACCATTCTAAGCTTGGGCTATTGTAGTCTGGATTGTGTATGATATGAGTTGCAAAATCATAGTGTCCCTTCAAGGTGAAGAAAAGCAAACCATCATGTGAACGAAAAAATTACTCACTTTCAGCAAATCCCTTTAATCCATTTAAGTATCCTATTACTAATCATCTTTTGATGAAGAAATATGCAAGATTGAATTTAAGGAGAACATCAGAACTGTTATAGCCAGACACAGATATGTGGGTCATTAAGAAAATTTTGAGATACACAATAATCAAGAAACACAAAGTCTAACTTTGTCAGCTTGGGTAGAGTACTGTGGTGTCATAGCTCACAGCAACCTCAAACTCTTGGGTTTGAGCAATCTTCTTGCTTCAGCCTCCCAGGTAGCTAGGACTACAGGTGCCTGCCACAATGCTGGGCTAGGTTTTCTATTTTTAGTAGAAATGGGGTTTTGATTTTGCTCAGGCTGGTCTGGAACTCCTGAGCTCAGGCAATCTTCCTGCTGTGGCCTTCCAGAGTGCTAGGATTATAGACGTGAACCACTGCGCCCAGCCTTAGAAGTATCTTTTTCACCATGTTTCTCTTCTCTCAACCAATAGGAGCACCTACTAGGTAACATATAAATATCTGCTGAATAAAGGAGTGAATGAATTTTACTATAATCGTTTCAATGCTAGTGCTTTAGCAGACAAGAAAAGTCAGCATTTTTTCATTTGCCAGGAAATCCATCAACACTACTCAGCATCCTTTTAGTTTTAAGAAATCATGTCCTTAGGCAATGATTTTTCTTTTCTGTTTTTTAAAGTTTAAATTTGCGGAAAACAATGACACAATGTGAACCCAGGATTCTTCCTTCTCTGTTTCTATTTATGGTTCCCTTACACTTGAGGCATAACTATTATTTCACTGTAGAAGTGCTTTTCAACACATTTCGGTATAATTAAAATTATGGCAATACTTTCTTTAGTGCTTCCTGGGAACCTTGTTCTTCATCAGTGGTTTATGACCACCATTTGTGACATGTTGCTTCCTCACTTCCTAGCCCTTGTGGCTGATCCTAAACTTTTAGCTAGCCCTCCTTTACTGCATAAAAGTTGTTTTGAAATGATTAGAGATAATTACATTCAGCCTACTTATTTTTCAGATAGGAAATCTGATTCTTAGAAGAGGTAGATATACTCTAACTCTGGTCTCCTGCCTTCTTGTTGAATACTCTTTCAGCTCTTGCTACCTTTAACAAGAAAGTGCTGTGATTTCAATTCCCTTCTTTACCTCCACCCTGATAGCCTCTAAATCAAACTGGCTCCCTGCTCAGGGGCATCATTAATAATAGAAGTCCCTCTGTTCTCATTCCATAGGATTGTGATCACAATTGTGTGTTTGTTTCTGTCCAAATTTCTCCTTTTATAAGAATAGCAGTCATATTGGATTAGTCACCCTAATGACCTCATCTTACTAATTACATCTACAATGAGTTTATCTCCAAATAAGGTCACATTCTGGGGTACTGGTGGTTAGGTCTTCAACGTGAATTTTAGGGTGACAAAAGTCAACTCATAAATATATACATACATATATATGCATACTCCATCGTATTTTAACAGAGGAAATTGTTGGAATCTATGTGAATTCATCTCAAATAATGGAAATCTGTGCTTTGGCCTTTGATGTATACAGAGAAAACATTTCTGAATTGAGAGACTTTATATAGTGTAATTCCAAATCACACATAGGCAGGTGTTCATTATGTTCAAGCATAAAATCTATAATTTATTTTTTGCTTATTTCAAAATAGAATGTCATTTTAAAAAACTTTGCATGGACGTTAGGTATCCCTCCTGGGCATCTGTACCTAGAGTTTTGACATCTTGGGTATGCTCTCAATTATTTCACTATGAGGTGAAAAAAATTCAGAGTCTTGCTTTGCCTCTATTTTGGAAGATAAAAGATATGAGAGACTCTGTGTATATGTATGTGTGTGATGTGTGTGTTTGTTCTTCAAAGATAAAAATGTACTTTTCCTGGTTGGATTTATGCCAGTAACTTAAAATGGAATACTGTGCTTATTTGATCTTAGTTGATTGCAGCTTTATTATCTATCAGAAATAAGAGATCTAGTAGGGTCTTTCTTTAGGAGCCCAGAATTAATTTGTTTCCTCTTGGTAAAGAACTGGTTCAGCACTGTGATTAAGTAATAAATGCAAATTTGGCTTAAATGAAAGTAGCATACCAAAATGGGTTGTAGATATGCTTAAAGACCCTGGTTTGTTTTCAATTTAAGAAATAGACTTGGGGACTATTTTTATGGGTGAATGTCAGGATAATTATAATTCAGTTTTCTATAATAATTATAGCTTTGCATCTAATTTGAGTTTTCTGGGTTTTGAGCTGACGGTCTGTAATGGAAGACTCTGATGGTCTCAGGAGTTAGTTAAGGTGCCCAGCTCATTCTCCTCAATTCTTGTTGAACCCTGTCTAAAATATCATAGACCTTGAATGTATGGAATGTAAATTTCTGAAAAGCGATTCTCTTTTAGTTATTTTATAAACATGCATTTTTCTCTTTTTAAATTTTAATAGATATAGGGAGTACAAGTTGAATTTCATGACATAAGCATACAATTCTTAACTTGTTAGGTTGATTTTCCCCTCACGGCTCTTTTTCTCTCTATTCTTTGTCTTCTAACTTTTAAAAAATGAGTAAATTAAAGAAAAGTAGATAGTACTGAGATAATCATTTTGCTACTTGTTGAACAAACTGGTGGATGTTTTTGTGGGAATTCAGATATTTAAAAAGAAATTTCGGATTTCTATGTTACTTTTGTTCCCATTACCATTGGATGCTGCCCCAGGGATTAATAACTACATGATCTTCATGTTAATATTGTTAAGGTATTGCTGTTTCTTAATCCTTTAAACAATTATGCTTATAAAGACAGGTGTTTTTAAGTATGGAAGAGGAGTGTGCAGAGAAAGCTGATAACTGACCTTCAAAAAGAATTTATTTTGTTATGTAACATAGTTATTGGTGGGACCACTGCCTGTTAGATATAGGGCTAGCATGGTAATCCCTTAATTTTGTAGCTGTTTATATCCGAAACTCTCTCCCAAATTTCTTTAACTTCCTAGGAGTTTACATGTATATGTCCTCTGGCTGTACACTGACCTTTGCCTTTCTCCAATATCATAGATGATTCATTCACAAATATACTATTGAGGACAGGAGACTATAATGAATATTTTAAAGACAAATGGAGGAGTTTTTTAATAGATACAATTTCTCATAGATGAAGAGCAGGAGGCCTCATCCTTTTAACCATGTCCTTTGAATGCTATTAGAGAGTGTTACTATCCTGAATAGCATAAGAATCTCTCGATCTTCTGTTCCCCTCTCCTTATCTTCTCCTTTCTGGCTTCTGAGATCCTTTGTCTCTCTTTTCCTTTTTGAGAGCAATGAATTCCTGTAGTCCGGTACAGAGTTATTATGCTCTCTAGTGTGGGCACACATTCTTCTGCCCACCACTGTTTGGGTAGCTACTACTCTCCTATGTACTTAATATTTACTTTTTATGTAGAGAGGATCCCTTCCCATGGGGCATGCTGATGTGTGGATCTAATAGAAGCCCACCAAACTCGCTCTATGTTCCCAATGAGACCATCCCTCCCCTAGTCTACCCTACCTGCAGCAGGACTTGAAGGAACTCACAGTTTACTGTGCTCCTAGTAAACCCACAACCCCTTCAGCTACAGTGTTGCCCTCATGATCAGTATAAACTGCTCAAGAGACCAAACCTGAGAATAAGACTGCTACCATTACTATGACTATCTCTTTCCCTTAAAAGAATACTAGAACTCACCCATCACTCCTTATACTCATTTACCTCAGTAACCATTAGGACTCCAAACCTTCCAGGCCATCGGTTATCACCTGGATAATTTTCCCAGGGGCTCTGTTCATCTTTCCCTTTGACCCAGTCATTACTTTTGTCATCAATCTTGTGGTTGTAAAATCCACAAAGAGGGTCCATGCAACAGTCTGCCATCTCATTTCTTCCATTTCCTCTCTCTCTGTCACTCTGGTTTTTTTTTTTTTTTTTGAGACAGAGTTTCACTCTGTCACCCTGGGTATACTACCGTGCATCAGAGCTCACAGTAACCTCAAACTCTTGGGCTCCAGGAATTCTCTTGCTTCAGCCTCCTGAGTAGATGGGACTACAGGCACCTGCCACATGCCTGGTTAGTTTTTCTATTTTTAGTAGAGATGGGGTCTTAACTCTTTTTTCAGGCTGGTCTCAAGCAATCTACCTGCCTCAGCCTCCCAAAGACTTCTTCTCTATTTTTTTTTCCTATTCTTACTTGGCTTCTACTCAGGTATTTCTCAAATTTTATTGTATTATGTTAATTATTTGGAGATCTTGGTAAGATATGGATTCTGTTTCCTAATGATGTCAGTGCTGCATTAGGAACACTAAGGTTTCAGGTCTAGACTTTATTATTATCAGTGTCTACACCATTGCCTTTGTACTCCCCTGGCAAAAATCCCAGTGCTGATTAGACTTAATGCATTTATTCATGCCTGCACTCAAGCAGTGAATAGGGGCAGAAGAAAACATGCCATCATGCTGACTGTCTCCCTCTTGAGTCTGTGGCCATCTCTGTCAAGTGGTTCTTTAGCCTTCCCCTGTAATCCTGCCTATTCACCTATGGAATGTCTTTTCTTCCTCTTGGAGATGACTACTTCCTCTTCTCTTCTCCTTAGATCTCTTTTTGTCCTTCTCCCTGGCTAAAGACTTTGTCTCTTCCTTCACTAAAAATTATTGCATCTTCTTCCACCATACTTCATAAACTCCTATGTGTATACCCAGATGTAGTTCATTCACTACTGTCACAAGGGATGAATTGTCTCTTTCTGTCTTTTGCTTAGCTAAAGGCATGGCTTTTGCACTTCATCTCCTCTGTCATAGCCGTTGATAACATTTTTTACCTTAAAAAGCCCACCAACCTTCCTTAGACCCCAGGGCATGTTCTTTCCTTTTATAATCCAATTTCTCCTTGCTTTTACAGAACAACATTAATCCAAAGATTTTTGAGTGGTATTTGCTGGCAGGAAGCATTTCGCCATCTATCCTAAGATGCTATTTGTGTCTCACAGACAAAGAGCTTTTACAACATTCAGAGACCCCAAGAGTTTGGCGGGTGTGAATAGCTAGGGGAAGTCCACTTAGTGAGTGGTTCATTAACGAAAATACTGTTTTTATGCCCTTTCTTCAGCCTTTCAAAGGGAATTTTTCCTTTAAATGGCCTGATGATTCACATGGCGATTTCTTCTAAACTTTTCTTCTGAAGTAGCTTCTAAATCAAGAGGTCCAAGAAAACAATTACTTAAATGATTAAATAAAATAACATCTTCCTTATTTCAGTTTGGACTTATTCAACCAAAGAGTAGAGCAGGAAGCTGTGTTTTGTTATTTCTGGTAGGGACATTATACTGTATATTTAATTTGGCACAAGCAGAGATTTAGACAGGCAGTAAATCCCAAGTTTGAAGAGATGCAGCACTTTGCAATCATTCCTTGTAAAATGTCAAAGTGCTGTTAAATCATGGCAGATTAGGTAACATTGGGAATTTTTTCTTTTTTTTTTCTTAATCTATCTCAAGGTCTTAACAAAAGTCAAATTTTAAGCTATATTAAGGACTTTAAACAAAGTCAAATCTAGGTGATGTACTTCTCTCTTCTTATGTGACCCACCCTCTCCCTCTTTCCTTTCTCTTTCCTTTCCCTCCCGTTCTCTTCCTTTCTTTTCCTTTCTCATAATCATAGTAAGGCACTCACTGAAGTGTGTAGGTATAATTTAAACAGATATGATTTTATTACATATTTAAACTAATTAATGCATTAATAATAATCGTGCTGGTTACCATTGAACACATATTGTGTAATTAGGATATATATATATATATAACATTTTATTTATATGTATAAAATGTTTATATAATGTTATATATAATATATATGAAACATTTTATATTTATATAAAAATGTTTTCTTTCTCATTTTATTTTAATGAAAGGGAATGTTAGAGATATAAAGTGACTTTTCTATGTCCTAGATTGGAGTGAAACCATGGTTTTAAAATTTCAAAACTTGTTTCATTCCCCACTATGTCCATAACTAGTTGTTCTTTCACTGTTTGATGTATTGTGAATGCATGTCTTTTCGTTTCTCTGGAAGATAGTAGGATTCTTCTAATCTGTGTCTATCAACTTTTGTCAAATGATCTATTTGTTATGAATCTAGAGGGTACCAAACCTAATACAGAACTTACTACAGAACTATATTTGAATTCTGAGGTCTGGGGCAAATGTAGATTTCTATTTACCATGGTTTCAATTTATTGCTTTCAAATCACTCCTGACAAATTCATTAAACAACAATTTCTTGAGTCCCTCATGGAATAGGCACTCTTAGTTTTGAAAACTTACAAATGAGGAAGAACTGGGCCTTTGAGTTCAAGGGCCCCATATACAATATAACTGGCCCAGATGGGAGAGTTAGACAGACCTGGAGGAATTAAAAGAGACAGTGTGTGCTGAGTGTTTTATGTAGTGCTTGATTCCGGTAAGCGCTCAGTAAAAAGTGATTCCTATTATTATTTCTATAGTTAAATGAATAATTATGACTTAGTAAATAATAGTTTCTATGAAAGTGTGAAATAAGTCTCTACGAAAACTTTATGGAAGCTTAGGGGAGGAATAAATGAAGATACATAGCTGAATTTCTTTAATTTTATAGGATTTTTATTTTATTTTACTTATTTTTTAAAGAGGAAAAGGAAGGGAACATGCTGTGGCACTTTTCTGCTTTAAAAAGCTCTTCTTGAGCCAGTGGGCTGGATGACAGGCAAAGAGGAGGACCTATAACGCCCTCCAGAGGCTCCAATAGCCAAAAAGGCTGGATAACTGCTGAGGAGACACCTGTGCCTTGGTGTCTCCTTCACTTTACACTTGGGACTAAATGTGGAACCCCCATTTCCTATGCCTAGGTCAGTTTCTTGCGAATTTCCTAGGCCTGAATTCCATGGATGGACTGTGTCTATTCAGTGATACACTCATTCACCTTGCCCCCGGTGGAAGGGACTTTATTCATTTGTTTCCTGGCCAAGGAACCCATACACCTATATATACCCTGAGGCTAGAGGCCTAGAGGAGGAGACGTGGAAAGACCGGGAGAGGAACGGAGAGAGCTTCTCTCTCCCCACTTGAAATCTCTCCCTCTACCTGGAGCTTTGGTGTTTTCTGTATTCTTTTCTGTAAATCAATTCTGTCTTACCACGGAGGGGTGGGGGTGGGGAAATAATGTAA
>CAUYRH010079816.1:0-56713 GCA_963574655.1 Perodicticus potto
GTGGCGGGTGCCTGTAGTCCCTGCTACTTGGGAGGCAGAGGCAGGAGACTCGCTTGAGCCCAGGAGTTGGAGGTTGCTGTGAGCTGTGATGCCACAGCACTCTACCCAGGGTGACAGCTTGAGGCTCTGTCTCAAAAAAAAAAAAAAAAAAAAAATTTTATTTTACTTTATTTTTTGTGAGGGGCAAGGATTAGGAATTCTTTCCATTCAGATGTTGTCATTAAGCTGGCCCCGCCAGGTCATTCTAGGGTAAGGCTTGGAAGGAGGCAGTAAACGATGGGAAAGAGCCATTAGGGACTCAGAGGAGCCCAAGGCTGACTTCATTTATTTTATAAGTAAACCGAGATGGCTGAAGTAATCAATATATGGCACCTCTTCTGAGGTATTCACACCATAGGCTCAAATTCCAAGCATGTGACACAGAGCCCTGTATTTTCTTTATACATATTAAAAAAAAAATAGCTCTTTTACTACTTCTTATCTGGAGTGTCCAGAAAAGCCTGTAAAAGCCATTCAAAGGATGCCCAGGATTTGCTGCAACCGACTGCTTCCCGCTGTGGCGGGACGTGGGTTATGCCAAACAAAGTGGTCATTAAGCATTCATTAACATTCAGTTATATGATTGTTCCCTTCTTTAAGGCCTTAAAAATAAAATTCATTTCTAACTTTCAACACCGCTCATCAGACTGTGAAGTACAAAATGCATTACTCTTAGCAAGAAAGTAAAATAACGAATTATAGCATTTCAATAGAGTACTTAATTTTATTGGCAGAGACTCTGAATGGTGTTAACATAATATTGGTTCAGTACAAATTACAGTCCACAGCCAACTTCATGCTCAGGCTATGGATATTTTCACCTCTACGTTACTCCCCGAATTATTCATCAACTTTGGACATCAACAAAGTACTTTTTCTTAAGTATAGCTATGGAGTAAATACAACCTAACATCTTCAATTGTGATGCCTCTTTTCTCTTCTGCTAAAAGTAGTATTTTTCACACCAATTTACTTCAATGTCCTATTTACTTTCATGTTTTTATTCCTGTGGCTTTTTAACCTCTATGGATTGCAAGAGGCATGCGGATTTAAATCTTGTTCAAGTGTAACCAAAGTTTTCTATGTTTAGTATCAGATTACTTGAGAAGTTGGACATTTACTTAATATGAAAAATAGATTATTCAGATGAGTGGAGTTTCTTGTTGAAGAGAGGGTAGCATACCATTTTCTTCACTTGCCATGGGACATTACTTGCTAGGAAGTTACTGTCAGTAAACATATTTTGGCTGAGCTCGGTGTTTCATGCCTGAAATCTTAGCACTCTGGGAGGCCAAGGTGAGTGGATCTCTTAAGCCCAAGAGTTTGAGGTTGCTGTGAGCTATGACACCATGGCACTCTACTCAGGGTGATAGAGTGAGACTCTGTCTCAAAAAAAAAAAATGTATTTTGACATGTATATAATTTCAAGATGGCAAAAACTACTATGGAAAAAATGCAACTATCTGGATTAACATGGGGACACATGAAAGTGACCTAAAATGCCCACCTGTATTGTTACATGCAGAATAACAGCACTGAAAACTCAAACCAAAGAACACCGCACGCAAAGCATTAAGCGATCATGTAATGTGGCCCTTTGGACCACTTCTGAGCCAGAACTCACAAATGTTCACATAGACAGAAAAATACTTTGATTGGTATTACTGTGTTTCACTAGTTCTGGGTTACTGGGACTACACTGACCACTAAATTCGGCAAACACTCCCTTCCCATAAACCACAACAAATTTTAAGTTATCCAGAGTGGTTCTTCCCATCCTCATCAAGTCCTTCCTTTCCAAGAGCACTAGATCCCTGGTTCTGAAACTCTCCATGGTGAAGGACCATCTACTACACACATTTAGAGTAAATGGGGGGCTGCACATACTCAGGTGCCCACAAGCTAGACCACACCCGAACTGGTCTATCTTCTGATCAATGAAGGGAATGAATGGCCAGACACTTAGATGTCAAACGGCCACTCAAGTTTCTAAGCATGCCCTGTCTCTTCTCTGTCTCAAGGAGCACACTTTGAGTCTCCCAACCCTAGAGAACAAGAAAAAAGGGAGTGTCCCCAGCACACAGGGGGCAGCAAGGACTATGCCTCACTTCCAGTGCTCGTCTGAGCCACATATCCAGGGATCCGCAACATGACATATGGCATCAATTAGAGGCAAGCCAGTGATGATTCTCAGCCACACAGGCAAAGGGAATATCCCACCTGTCCCACAGGGTAGAATGCCTGCCATTCACAAAAACCAGTTCACACTGAGCTAAGTACATAGGAAGCACGGCAGGAAGTCTATCTTATAAAGGGGATGGCGAATAAAAACGTATACTGTGTTATTATATCAATTAGGGAATTCCAAAAGGATACAGAAATTAAGGACAATTAATTTGTGGAGTGAGGTGAGAATTACGCAAATTCGAGATAAAAAAGTAAGACTGTTCAATACACAGCTTTATGACTCCCTGGTGTTTTAACTATATGAATGTATTTTAATTCAAAACTCTTAGTGTAAAATCAGAAAAAAACTATTAAAAAAAAAGAGAACTAAAAAAAGTTTGTGATTTGAGATGGGAAGTTGGCCAACGCCACATAGGATTATATTCGCACACCTTGCGTACAGATACTTGCCAAGAACGTGAGGCCCAAGAGCATTCTTTTCTTGCTGAAGGACTGATGAAGACTCCAAAAAGTGCAGCTTGTACATAGGAAACTTACACAAATTTGTGAAAAGCAATCCGAGCAAAAGGAGAAATACCTGTTTGCTATTCTCACATAAAAGCAGCCATGATGCCTACAAAAAAATAAGTAGATAAGCAGTCAGATGAAGAAGTAGAACATGGGCTGAAGGCTGAGAGGTCCAAGAAGCCGGTTGAAATGGGCATGCGCGCACACACACAGGCAGGAGAAAAGCTACAGGGAAGCACTGGAAACTGGACGGAGACCAGGGAAGTCAGAGCAGATCAACTCAGATCAAGGTGCAGAGTATGAACCCAGGCACGTCCCGAAAGAAGGTAGAAAAAAGAAAGGGGAGACAAATCAAATCATAGAAAAATCAAATGTTCTTGGTATAAACCAGACTTGAACTTCACGTAAAAGACCTAAATATATTTGTCCTCATTTAAAAAATTCCAAAGGGGGGGCGGGACCAAAATACAGACATATCCTCAGGAAGCCAATAGCACCACTCTTTCTCTTCCAGAGACACAAGACAGAACAGCGGTATAATTAAGGAGGAAAGAACATTTTAAAATTATAAACTGTCTCAAAAGATAATATATGTGTACTTTGGTGAGGGCAAGGGGTGATGTTTATTTTTCCATAATTAAAAATTATGCATTTAATTATCTGTTTAATAAATGTATTAGAAAATGCCCTAACATTTTAAACAGTGTGTTTTCTTTCAAATTGACCAGGGTAAAAATTAGGAAAATATGGCAAGACACACACTCAGATACAGACACACACGTCAAGAACTGAGAGAGCACATAAAAATTCACATTCAAAATAAAGGACCCAAACCTACCCGTGTTCAGGCAAAATATCTCAGATAGTGATAAATACTCATAAAGAAGTCATTAAAAACAAGATTACAGAGAATTGTTAAAAAAAAAAAAAACAGATGAATATAGTACTAGTGATAATAATCTTGATATTAAACAAATTCAACTTTATGACAAGATGATTTAAAGGAGTCACAAGAATTGTAGTTTTTCCTTTTGGTAAAAAGATTATCAATGCCTGATGCACTGGCTTGTGCCTGTAATCCCAGCATTTGGGGAAGCCAGGGCCGGAGGACTGCTTGAGGCCAGGAGTTCAAGTCCAGCCTGGGCAACATAATGAGATGCTATCTCTATAAAAGTAAAAAAATAAAAATGAAATAAATAAATGTAAAAGTATAATCATTAAAGAATGGCAACACTTTTCTCCAAAAACACGGAACAACAGAGCATCAAAATACATCAAAAAAAAAGAAAGAAAAAACCTGTTAAAATTAGGAGGAACATAGCTAGAACCATAATCACCCAAAGTTTACAATACCAGTACTGGTTTATAATACGGTAGATAAAGAACTAAGTAGAGACAAAAACAAATTTGAGCATCAATCATTAAGAAGGTTGAAGGTACCCATAAATCATTATTGCCTGAGACTCCATTTTTGTTTGTCCATGGAAGATTTAAATAAATGAACAGATACCACACCATGAAAATAATCTCAATAAAATATTTAAATATCTACCATCAAGGTAAACATTTAAAATAGTAACACAAGGCTTGGCGCCTGTGGCTCAGCGGGCTAAGGCGCCAGCCACGTACACTTGAGTTGGCGAGTTCGAATCCAGCCCAGGCCCGCCAAACAACAATGACGGCTGCAACCAAAAAATGGCCGGGCCTTGTGGCAGGCACCTGTAATCCCAGATACTTGGGAGGCGGAGGCAGGAGACTCGCTTGAGCCCAGGAATTGGAGGTTGCTGTGAGCTGTGATGCCACAGCACTCTATCCAGGGTGACAGCTTGAGGCTCTGTCTCAAAAAAAAATAAATAAATAAAATAAAATAGTAACACAAGCTTAAACACTAATAAGCAAAATCCCACGTCCAGGGGCTACAATGAATCACAGTGCACTTGTTGGCATAGTTATTAGAAGCCACCTTGGTTCTACCTCTTTTTGGCAACATGACAAGAGACAAATTGCTCAAACTCTTGGTGACTTGGTGCAATTATGTGTAAAATGAGGTTAATAATAGGAGGCAAATGTTAAAAGGGTAAGAGATAAAATTTTTAGAAAATCCATCTCATTCAGTTACTGAGCGGATTAAAGAAGTTAGTAGATGCTCTTAGAATAGTGCCTGGCACATAACGCATGGCACAAAAGCACACCCCAGCTGGCTATGACCCCTCTTAGGACTGTGTTATTGCCTCAATTTGAGAGTAGGCAGACAGGGGTCCGTGACTGTTTTGTTCACTGATGTAGCTCCAGAAGCTAGAACAGCAGCTTCTGGCTGCTGTTTGTTGAAGAATAAGAAACTTACTATCTACTGCATAAACCATAAGAAGTGTAACTACATACTGTTAGGAAATATCGAAAGAAAGAAGACAGTCAATGTTATGAGTCAAAAGTGAATTACAGCGAATCATCTTGAAGTGTATTTATTATTTAAAAAGAAGGAAATGAGGCTTGGCACCTGTGGCTCAACGGGCTAAGGTGCCAGCCACGTACACCTGAGCTGGCAGGTTCAAATCCAGCCTGAGCCTGCCAAACAATGATGGCTGCAACCAAAAAAAATGGCTGGGCATTGTGGCGGGCACCTGTAGTCCCAGCTACTTGGGAGGCGGAGGCAAGAGACTCGCTTGAGCCCAGGAATTGGAGGTTGCTGTGAGCTACGATGCCACAGCACTCTACCCAGGGGGATAGCTTGAGGCTCTGTCTCAAAACAAAAAAAAAAAAAGAAGGAAATGAAATAAACACTTCATACTCCAAGTTAGGAGGAGAAAGCCAAAATCATCCCAAGAAAACAATGCTAGGGTAAAGAGGCTCAAATTAAAGTTTTAAACATAATTAAATTTATAACTAAGTTCAGAATCCATTCTGGAAAGAAAAAGAAACAAAGAAACCACTGACATACCTAAGCAAATGAGAAAAAATACCAATGACAGAAAAATAAACTAAAGAGGGTGATTCGGTGAAGCATACAGAGAACATTTATGAGAATTTAAATAACCACGGCTTGAAAGCACTGCAGCTGAAAATCTCAATGAAATCAGAGATTTTTTTTTCTGAAAAAAAAATCTCAAATTCATTTATATATGACCCAAGTCATCAAAAAGAAAAATTTTTTGAAATTATTAAAAGGTATTATTCTCAAAAGGCTCTAGGCCCAAATAGCCTTATAGGAATGCTATTTTAAATATTCAAAGAACAGGAGGTTATTATGCTATGAAAGGCCCTCTGAAAATCGAAACGATGGAGATGATATATGTAGAATAATATAAACAAATCTGGCCATGACTTTGATATCAAAGCAGCACTAAAAAGAAAAATATAGATCTTTATTTATTACAGACTATAGATTATTTATTTATTACATATATAGATATTTATTACAAAACTGTGAAAATTATAAATAAAGCAAGATAACCTGAATCTAGCAATATATTAGAAGATTAACTCCCTGGCACATTCAAGGGCTACGAAGACGATTTAAGACATAAGAATACATCATATCACATAGTAATACTTTTAGGTGGCAAATGTTAAAAGGGTAAGAGATAAAATTCTTAGAAAATCCAGGCATAGAAAAAAGGATATTTCTCATATGTACAAATGACCCATCTTACTAAACAGTAAGTAGAATATACAAAGGTTCAACACCTGAGACATTCCCACTAAAACCAAATACCAATCAGGGTTATGGCTACCAATAGAATTTCTGAACACTATTCCAAGAAATCTATCCAGTGCAATGAGATAAAAACAGAAATATGTATTTATCAGAAAGAAGACAAAATTATTACTTCCAGATGATAGGAGTTATTATTAGAAAACCCAAGACAATAAATACAAAATGGTTAGGACCATCAAGAGTACACATATTCAGAAAGCTGACTGCACACAAACTAAAAACAAACAAAAACCCAACATCTTCCCTCCTAAAAGCAAAGATCAACTGGGGAAAATAGTTAAAAAATTTCGTGCCTAGGAATAGACAAGAAATATGTGGGACTCGTAGGAAGAAAAATCACAAACTAGAAAGCTCAAAACATGAAAAAAAAAAACACCCCATTATTACATGGGGAAACTGAATTTTTAGAGAATGGAAATTCTTCTCAATTTTTAATGAAATTCCAGGCAAAATTCCAATGGTTTATCCTTTTAAATGTAGTTAAACTCATGCTGAAGTGAAATGCTTTTCTTTAAAGAGCGCATACAAAAGGTACAATCCAAATTAGGAATGAAGAACTTTACACAAAATGTTAATTATTTCTGATAGTGAAAAATATTAGGAAAAACCATAAATAACAATCATGTTTCAGTGATGAAATGATCATGGTATATTCATATGATGAAAGTGGGATACAAGTATAACTTACATACCAACACTCAGTAGAGACTAAGTTTTTATTTTTTATTTATTTATTGTTTTTGTAGAGACAGAGTCTCACTTTATCGCCCTCAGTAGAGTGCCATGGCATCACACAGCTCACAGCAGCCTCCAACTCCTGGGCTTAGGCGATTCTCTTGCCTCAGCCTCCCGAGTAGCTGGGACTACAGGCGCCCACCATGATGCCTGGCTATTTTTCTGTTTTGCAGTTCGGCCGAGGTCGGGTTTGAACCCGCCACCTTCGGTATATGGGGCCAGCGTCCTACTTGATGAGCCACAGACGCCGCCCTGAGACTAAATTCTTAAAAATACATTTAGACAGAGAAATGTTAATAATTACCAAATTTAAAGTTGCCTTTGATTTTGCTAATTTTGAAGGCATTGTGGATTATTCTTCTTTTATTAGTTATCTGAATTTAAATGTTTCCTGTTGCTTTAGGAACCCTCATTACTTTCCCCCTATTTAATGTTTGAGTGAGTGTGGTCTCTTTAAAGGCTGTCTTCTTTATATCAATATAATGGTCACCATATTTTAGAGCTTTAAAGTCTATTTTAAGAATGGATGGATGGGCAGATGGGTGAATCGGTTACAAAATGCTTAACTGGTTAAAAAATATTCTTCATCCTGAATTCAAACACATACATATATTTTTCCAGCCATGGTGTTAAAAGAGAAACCAATATTCATTCCCTTATTCATTCATTCAATAGTATGTATACTATTGTATACTATATAATGCCTACTATACGCCAGATTCATCTTCATCCTAGGAATGCAGCAATGAGAAAGCAAATTTTTAATTTCATGGTGCTTACAGCCTTGGGGGATTATAAGATAGACAATGTAGTGGTTTTTAAAAACGTAATATTTTAGACTATGTGATGTGTAAAACTTTAAAACTCCAGATGAGAGGAGGGGGCATGGGTGTCACTTCCATAGGCTGATCAGAGAAAGCCTCTCAGATATAAGAAATGCAGCAGAAACCTACATGAAAGCCTGTGGATGCTGAGAAGACTGACCTGAGAATCAGCAGGTGCAAAGGTCCTGCGGAGGGCAGGGCCTTGGTGTCTGAGTAATAGTAAAGAGGCCCATGGGGCTGGAAAGGATATGCAAGAAAAAGTGTTTGAGTTGTGAAAATTAATAGCAAGGACTATTATACACTACATTAATTGCATGTGCTTAATTACAACCCCCCCCCAAACCCTCTTAAATTTTACACTGCACTTCAATTAAAATATTTGGAAAGAAACTTCCAGCGTGTTGTAACCAACGGACTCTTTGAATTTAAATGCGTCTATAGAGGCCAGCAGCTTTAGAACATTTTATGAGTACAGGCAAAGCACTCAATCCCAAAAGCCAAATTACAGATCTGAAAAAACCATGAGTGTGAAGGAACAAAGAATTCCAGTGAAGCCAGGGAGCTTTGAAAGCCAAATGTGACAGACTTAAGCCCTCATCATCATCTTCCGTGATTAGGGTGCTGCATGGCCAGGAAGCCACAGGCCCTATGGCTCACGCCTGTAATCCTAGCACTCTGGGCCAGGAAGCCACAGGCCCTATGGCTCACGCCTGTAATCCTAGCACTCTGGGAGGCTGAGCTGGGTGGATTGCTTGAGCTCAAGAGTTCCATACCAGCTGCAGCAACAGTGAGACTCCCATCTTAAAGGTGGTGGGCGTTGTGGCGGGCACCTGTAATCCTAGCTACTTGGGAGGCTGAGACAAGAGGATCGCTTGAGCCCAAGATTTTGAAGCTACCATGAAACATGATGCCATGGCACTTTACCAATGGTGACAAAATGAGGCTCTGTCTTTAAAATAAAAAGGAAGAAAAAAAGAAGTCATTAAAAAAAAAAAAAAAAAAGAAGAAGTCACTCAGTAGAATCAACTTCCACCAGGGCCCTAAGGGCACCTTCCAATGGTCCCTGGAGTCTGGACTACTTTACTATGATTCAGAGTCATGCCTGGGTGGGCCTCAAGTAAGACTTGAGTCGTTCACACTCTTGGTAGGGAGCAGCTGACACCTGACCCTAGAGAAAAGCCCTGTTGCTGGCCTCCACCAGCTGCCTGCTGCCCACTGTTCAGAAACTGTCCAGCTTGGCTGTGCCATAGCATAAACCACTGCCCGGAGTGGTAAGGGAGGCAAGGGGATGAAAACAAAGGGTGGCTATTTTGCTATCTCCTGGCTTCCTGTTCAATTTCTCTTCCCTTCTTTTCCTCATCTCTAATTCCAAAGTGCAAAGCAAGAGTCAGTTGGGTGTCCCCAGTTAGGCTGAGGAAGGCGTGAACCAGGCAGTTTTTAGGGGTGAGGGATGGGCATCTGAAATCATTTCCTTGTCAAAGCCCTGAATTCAGCAGGGTCCCTGTATACAAAAAGATGCTATGATTCTTAGAACTAAACCAATGAGTGTTTTTATCATAAAGAACCTACTTGATTTTACCACTTATCCCTAATTAGAATCTATGAACCTTCAACAGATTAAAGTAAGTTTAGCAAATGATGCAGAGAACAGATTTTAAACTAGAATATAGACTCCCCTATACTTACAAAAGTACATAAGAGACTCTGAAAGTGTACAGTGGAGCTCTAAGGGCCACACTGCCCAGAACAAGGCTCCCCAGAGCCAGTCTTTGAGTTCTGGTGGCCCTTCAGAGACCCAGGGAGGGCAGCTGTTCCCAGATTTCTGTGTGCACAGAAATTATTCTGGAGCTTGGTAGAAATGCAGATTCCTAAGTCTTCCCATCAGGTGTAGGGTGAGGCTCAGGAACAAGCCTCTCCAGGAGCGGGAAGAGAAGGGAGTGGGCTGAGACAGGACTGCCCCTGGGCCACCCCACCATGTGCCAGCACACAACTCCGGCGAGTTTGAGGCTTCTCTAGGAAAGCTGCCCCTCCCCGACTCACTATGCAAGTAGAAAACATTTTCCCTACTACTGGTTTGTTAGCTTCACCTCGCAGCTCCTAAATATTCAGATAAACAGTCCCCAGCCTCCATTTGTGTTCTCTGATTTCAGAGGACAGGCCTGAAAGACTCCCGCAAACACTAAACTCCTACTTCGCAGTTAGGTGTCACTGGTCACCTCACGTGAGCCAGATGGATGGGAAAGGACAGGGCCCCTCACGGGGACAGCCGAGGAACAACAACGTGCTTTTTTAGTCCTTAAATAGCAGTTCATTTTTAGTTGGCTCTTTTTATTTCTTTCTCATTTTCAAAATCTCTTCCCATTTTTCAGGAATTTCTAATGATAAAAGCATCGGAAGGTGGAAGTGACAGTGGTGCTGGTCACTCTTAGGGCTGCCCAGGTGGCAGGGGCGGACCCACCAAGTGCCTTTGGCTCAGCCTCCGCTTCCAGCCTGACACCCCTTCAAAGGGAAACCTGCAGTTTTAACTCAAGAAAAGGAGGGTCAGTTAGCTATTACAGGGTGACCTGCACCCCTGTGGGCCTCTCCGCTCTGTCCAGAACACAGGGCAATCCTGTGAAAGTGAGTTATCAACATAATGAGGCTAAGGAAGAAAATTTTTTTAAAAAACAGAAGGCAGAGGCCGGGCACAGTGGCTCATGCTTATAATCCCAGCATGCCGGGAGGCCAAGACAGGTGGATTGCTTGTGCTCAGGAGTTTGAGACCAGACTGAGCAACAGCGAGACCCCATCTCTAAAAGTAGCCAGGCGTTGTGGTGGGCACCTGTAATCTCAGCTACTGGGGAGGCTGAGGCAGAAGGATCGCTGGAGTCCAACAGTCTGAGGTTGCAGTGAGCTACAATGCCACGGCATTCTACCCACGGTGACAGAGTGAGATTGCCTCAAAAGAAAAAAAAAAAGGGAAGGGAGGGAGGGAGGGAGGGAGGACCTAACAACTGCATATTGCTACACAAGCAAATGGACAGGAAAGAGTAAGTTACAGGTTTATTATGTCATCTGTTTGAAAAATGCAAAAACAAGACTGAGACCCACTTTGACAAGAACTAAAGTCTGAAGAAACAAAGCGATGCGTGGAACTCTGAATGATCAGGCTAAGTTTTTGTATCTTTCACATGGACACAGCCCAAGCCCAAAAGAGCATAAAAGTTTTTATTAATGAAAAATTTCTCTCCTGGTATTCTAGAAGTGTTTAATTATTTACGTGTCCATGAGCTTAACGCGCAATATTTTTATCTTAAAAGGTCTCTGGAAAGACAAAATATATGTAAAGGACATAAGAATGATTTAGAAAATTTGAAGGGTAATTTTCATATGTAATAACCATAGCAGGACTAGTCACATCAAAATAAAATGAGAAAACCCATAAACCTAAGAAGTTTGGGGAGGATTAGAGGTAGCTCTGGTATACAAAGAAAAACTCAGGCCTCACAACACCCAAATTCTTACCCTGTATCTATTTCCTGAGGAACTTGGAGCTTTGCCCTTTCAAATAGTACGTCAAGTTAGTTTGTCTTTCTAATTAGTAATATGTTTTACAATCAAAAATTTTAAATTAAGGAAAGAAATATGTTGAGCTAGACGGAAAGGAAAGACTGTTTTAAGTATTATATATAAGACTGAGACGATGTCATTATTCTCAGCAAAGAGCCACACCAATCTCTTGTTCCTCCTTTGAATTCAGGCATGAACTGGCTTGCAAGAAAACTTCTATCTTTTACAGGAATTTCGCTCAGGAGTGAGAGGCTCTGAGTGTTCATCTAGTCTAGGAACCCACTGGATGCCCTGAATTACCCCTACAATGCCTGGTGCCCGGTGCCTGGTGCGGGTGCAATGTAGCTAATGCAAATACCTCACATTCCAGTATGGGAACTCCCTTTTGCCTTGGGCAGTATTTTGGCTGGTTCTCCTGGTTCCATCAATTTTCCTTATTCCAAGCCTACATCTATCTCCCCCTGGTTTCTAGGCATTGGCCCTATGATCCATACACTGAAGACAAATAAGATCCAGCTTCTACAAGATAGCCCCCACCCCCAAATACTGGAAGGCAGTTATTGCGCCCTCCCACTGGTTCCCTCTCCCTAACCCTGAGCCCCCAACACTTTTCTTCTCTGGTTTTGTTCTGTTGTTTTTTATTTTTTTAGAGACTGGGTCTCGATCTGTCATCCAGGCTAGAACAGAGTGGCACAATCACAGCTCACTGCAGCCTCGAACCCCTGCGCTCAAGTGATCCTCCCACCTCAGTCTTCTGAGCAGCTGGGATCACAGAGCCATGCCCTTTTCTGATTCTATCACCCACTCTTAACTCTTTCTCTACCCAATCCAATGCCTATAAATCAGTATATCTTTAGAATGTGGACTGCCAGACTAACTATTATTTTCCAGAAATAGTTTGAGCATAAACTTAATAGTGTACTTCAGTTTCTATAGTTGAGAATCACATTAGCCGGGTTTGGTAGCAAATCTCTTGGCCTTGCAGTAGTGAACTTGCAGTTAATCAAAGGCCTTATGTTACTATCATCATTTTTAATCTATTTGGAGCTATTTCAGTTTTTGATTTTCAAGATCTTTGAGGACCCTGATTCAGTCATTAACTGGATATGAAAGTTCCTCATAAACAACTTTGATGATAATTGCACTCCACCACTTCATCCTGGAAACAAACATACCAAACTGTTAAGGAGCAAAACAAGGCCAGGGACAAGGCCAACAGTAGCCTCCTAGAAACAGTTCTAGTGCCTCCAACTACAACTGGTATTTAACACAACCACCTCTTTCTGCTTATTAAATGTTCCAACCTAACATCTTTACCGCATTTTCCTAACTAATCAGTCTAAAGATATTGCCAAAGAAAACATCAGCCCTGTCTATGGTGACCATTCTCTTGGTAAACCCACAAGGTCTCAGTGATTTCCACTTCATTTTGTAATAGGACAATGAACTTCTAAGGATAAAAATAGTTTTCTCTTGAATTGATTTGACACTCTCCTCTTGTACTTTTCCGAATTCGTTTTCTTGCTCCTTTTGAAAGTACAGAATGACATTTACTGCCTTCAATCTCTCCCAGCACATCACCCATGTTTTATAATTGATCAAAAATTTCTGTTATTGGTTCCTAGTTACATTTGTCAGAAACGTCAGTCCTCTGAGAACAAAGACTCCTCTGGCTTCACAGACACTGCCGCTCAACTGGCCTCTGATCTCCTTTGCCAATCAAGGCTCTTACTCCCACCTCAGCTGGACAGACTGTCCTCTCCACCTGCCTGCTGCCCCTAGGCGGTGCAAGGCCCAAGAGGACAGGCCTTGTGAGGAGTCATCTCTGTCCCTTCAATCCCTCCTTCCAAATGAATAATGAAACAAATGAATAAAACTTCACTCAGTCCAATACAAACAATGAGAAAAATCTTCCTATGTAGCTGTTTGCTTCCGCTGCCACCTGTCGGCTCGAAGGCATCTGTTCCAAGGAATATGCTCCCTGTCCCAGACCCCATGGCACCTCCCCTTGTGGCCACCAATGTGCCTTAGCAGCCCCTGTGGACTGGATATGGCTTGAAAAGTCTGTGTCACTAGCTCATCACTTTCTTATTTCCACATACAGCAGAATCTCCAAAGTTGACCACCTCCCTACACTGACCACCCCCTTAGGCTGACCTAATTTTCATAGACCAAACATGCCCACATATACGTGTCAGGACAGCAGGCCTGGTTCCTTACATTAACCACCTCCATATGTTGACCAGTTTGTTGCAATCCCTTGGGGAGGGGGTGTTGACTTACAGGGGTTCTACTGTTATTACTTTCTTTCTACCTTTTGCATGTATATAACCTTACCAAAGAACTCTACTGGGACCTTCCAGAGGCTTTTCCTATTAAACTGGGGGCACCAGGAAGCTTGGATTTACACTCTGCACTGCACCTGTGTAGCTGACACCATGACCACACGAGGTGGCCTGATGCCCACCTGCAACCTCTCCTCTGGAGAAGTCTCACCTGTGCTCCTCTCCAGTTGAGGAACTGACTACGGCTTAATGTGAAACGGGTAAATATAGTAAGAGCAGGGCTGGACAGCATGGCAGTGGGAACCTGGAGCTGGAAGTTTCAAGTTTTAAAAGTTCTGTCTTTTCCAAGGGTTGCTTCCAGATTTAGGTTCAGTGTGATCAACAGTACTTATCCTCTGAGCGGGAGACAGACGTGTGCTCGGGAAGAGTTCCTGAGTCTCAGCCTGAGTGAGGACGGGCTACCCTAGAGGACTGCATTATTTTCACCTGCATTGTGTAAAGGCATCTTTAGTTTTCAATGAAGAATCATATTTACTCTTAATGGTATTCAACTTGCAGTAAACAGATGGGGAAAACAGCAAACCTGAGGCAACCGGTGGTGTGAGATGGAGAGGGGAGGGTGAGGTGGGTGGAGTGGTGGAATGCACAAATGTAAAAGCCAAGGAAGTCTGAACACCAACCCTTCATCATGTGCACCAAGGAGCCATTAAAAACATATGCCTGTGTGTGAGTGAACTAATTAATCAGTAGCCGTCCACTCACTGATGAGTTCAGTGGCCTTAAATAACTCCCACAGGTTCTAGACCTCATGGGTTAGGTCATTTTCAAGATTCTACAATTAGGATGGCCCACAATGGTGATGTCCAGGAAGGAGGACACACACACCAGCTGCTACTGAAGAGAATTAAGTTCATTCCTGCCGAGCAGAGCGTGAACGACATGCCTGTGCATCCGAGTCACCAGTCAGAAGTAAAATTTGGTCAATCTAGCAGTCTACTTGATTGTCAAAGCCCACTAGCCTCATGTCTTAAATATTCAGTCTCTGCATTCGTCCCAAACATTCTGACCGCATTTGGGGGCAAAAAGTGGCCCCAAGAGATGTGTGGAGTTACCTGCTGGGTGATGGCTGTGTGTCCACAGATGCCTACATGGCACTCTCCAGCAGCCTTACCCCCGGCCTGGGGGACAGCACGGGAGACCAGGAGAGGGAGCACAGTGCTGAGGGAGACACACAGGCCGTGCTTCCAGGAGGCTAATGACACTGGAGGTGAGACTACCTGAAAAGGCAGAGCTTGTATAAGACAGCTTAAAATCGGGCGGTGCCTGTGGCTCAGTGAGTAGGGCGCCGGCCCTATGTACCGAGGGGTGGTGGGTTCAAACCCAGCTCTGGCCAAACCGCAAAAAAAAGTAGCCAGGTGTTGTGGTGGGCACCTGTAGTCCCAGCTACTTAGGAGACTGAGGCAAGAGAATCACCTAAGCCCAGGAGTTGGAGGTTGCTGTGAGCTGTGACGGCACAGCACTCTACTGAGGGCAATAAAGTGAGACTCTGTCTCAAAAAAAAAAAAAAAAAAAGACAGCTTAAAATCTATAGTAAGTTTGGCTTTTTTTCTCAAATAAGTTAAATACAGAATTACCGCATGGCCCAGCAATCTCCAAAAGAAATGAAAACAAGTGTTCAAGTAAAAACTTGGACATGAATGGTCATAACACAACAGCCAAAAGGTAGAAACAACCCAAATGCCCGTGTGCGCGTGTGCATGGGTGAACAGAACAGAATATCAGTCAGCCATACAAAGGAAGAACCCTGACACGTGCCGCGGCATGAATGAGTCTTGACAATGTGCGCTACGTGAAGACAGACACAAAAGGTTACACGTTGTGTGATTCCACTTACATGAAATACTCAAAGGGACAAACCCACAGTGACAGAATACAGATCAGGGGTTTCAGAGTGTAGGGGTAGGGGGGAATGGGAGGTGACTGCTAAATGGGTGAAGTTACCCTTTGGGGCGATGCAAATGTTAGACAGTGGTCACAGTGGCACAACGCTCTAGTGTGTTAAATGCCACTGAATTGTACAGCTCACCAAAATGGTAAACTCTCTGAGATGCATATTCGATCACAGTGTTTTTCGATCACAGTGTATTCGTCCACAGTGATCACTCTAGGACGGAGAATGAGCTGCACCAGCCCTGCTCCCCCTGCCCCCCACGCCCCGCTGGTCCGCACCGCTCACGGCCTCCGAGTAGAAAGAATAAACCGAACGAGCCCAAGTGTCAGTGCAATATAAATTACGGCAAGAGAAAAAAAGAAACAACTTGATGCATGGCTGGGGATCTAAAAGAGGAATGTCCACCATTGTTTGTGATTATGGATCACATCACAATCTAATAGCAATTTTTATTTAATCAATAATTTCCATGCTGAACAGACAGCCCTGTTACAGAGAATCGACAAGCAGCTACTGATAGGGACAAGCCTCGTTATTAATCTTTCCTCTGCCGGCTTATCAGCTGAACTACTGTAAGAGGCACCACACCAAGATGGATTTTAGAGCCTACCTTTCTCCTCTCCCCCCTCGCTTTTTCTTCTTCCCTCTCCCGTTAACCTTTCAGGTAACGTAGACTCTTCAGTTTATTTGCGTAACCTGAGGCTGGAGTGGCAGAAAAACGCAGCTCACACTAAGCAATTCCACCAATCAGTAGGACCCAGACCACTGGTCAGGGTCAGCCATTATAGGCTAATAAATCATACTTTCCCTTTGAGTTGTCAATCGCCAAAAAGCTTCGTACAGGAGCTGGCCTCTGTAATTCCGTAAAGGCTTTTCATCTTGAAATAAGATGTTCTGGACTGATAACAAGAATAATCCCCTCTTGATCAAGAAAAAAAAAAATCTGCATTTTACCAATTAAAACTGCTGCCAGAAGCCAAACGGCTCAGTGCTGAGATTCCAGTGAAGTTTATCTCTGCTGAACACAAGGAGGAACTCGGGGAGGGCCCGGTTGCATTTGCGGCTTGACTACTTTATCTTGCCGGAGAGAAAGCGAGCCAGAGGGAAGTGTGAGAACTTGCCTCGCCCCCGGGAAAAGCCACCAGGAAAGACCTGCTCTTCATGAACCAGGGCCCTCCCGCCTGCCCTGCAGAGTTTCCTGGGACATGTCACACACAGAGGCACATGGTAGAGCTTAGAGAAACACCGTGTGTGTTTAGGTAGGTGGGAGAAAGCGGGAGGCAGGTGAGATTAGACTGGGAAGGTTATTCTAAAGAGACGGTCCACCCAAAAGACTCCTGTACATCTAACAGAAGACAGCAGGTGTAGTTTGGGTTGCTGCTTAGAAAGATATTTTCAGAACTAAAGAGAACGTACTCAACATTAGAAAATAAGGCATACCTTATTTTGCACAAAACAAAATAATTTTCAAAAATGGTGATAGTCACATAAAAAGCATTACTAACTGGCTTTAAAAATTTGACTAGCTCTGTGGTAGGTATCTCCAAAAGTTATCAGAGAGAATCCTCACAACTTGGATAATCATATTTGAAGGCGAGGTAACAGCCCAGACGTGGTGGCCCATGCCTGTAATTCCTAGCACTTTGAGAGGCTGAGGCAAGAGGATTGTTTGAGTTGGGAGACTAGCATAAGCAAGAGCTAGACCTATCTCTAAAAAACCCAGAAAAATTAGCCAGGTGTGCAGAGACACAGTTACTTGGGAAGTTGAGGAGGATGGTTTGAGCCTAGGAGTTGGGGGTTGCTGTGAGTTAGGATGACACCACTGTACTCTATCTAGCTGGGGAGACAGAGAAAGAACATATTTCAAAAAATAAAATAAGTAAATTAAGTAATTAATTAAAGAGAGATAACAGAGCCTTAGGAACCTTAGTTAAAGAACGTGAGGTCACACAGCAGATGGCAGAGACTGTATAGGCAAAACCATCTCCCACATGCTCAGCCAGCAGCCCTGAAACTTCTGGCTTCTCTCTGAACATCACCTGCAACATTGGCTGCTAACACTAATTATAAAACATCTCCAATCTCTCCTCCCAAGTATTAGAAAATAATTAAAAAATTAATTTCCACTACAGAGTCTCATTATTCTGCCCACCCACTCCACCCTTACCCTCTTTAAAGCATTGTACTTGCAACTCCTGGGGCTTTGCAAACCCTAGGCCCGATCTTTCTAAAGCTTACCCTGGCTCAAGCCATTTTCTCATCAAAAACAATTAATTCTCCTTCCTTCATCAGCAATAAAAATCAGACTCCTAGTCTAGCCAGCACTGCTCTCTAATCTTACCTTCTGCTGTGCTTCTCTGCCTTCCAGACACACTTTAGTTCTACTCTAACCACATTACTTACCACTTTTCAGACAAAAGCATAAAATGAATCATTTTGCAATTACATTTCTAATTCAAAGAGATGTCAAAACCCCAAGCTTTTATTATATCAGCCACAACGATAGATAAAATTCTCTAATACCTTCCACATCCATTAACTTCTTCCAGCTGTCTTCTCAACATAGAGCCACCAACACCTCCCTGCAATGGTTTCCATGTTTAAATCCACCTGTCTGTCCAAGACAAGGTTGAAAGCCAACCTCCCTGAGATCTTTTTGTCATTCCTTCTTTTGCACTTTGGACCTGCCTTATTTTCTCCCTGCCCCCCTGCTCTAGTACAAAGAATAGTCTACCATGTATGTTCCCTTTACCCAAAGCGAAGGACATAAAAAATGTGTGTGTCAGGTCTTATTCTCCCCACTTTCCCCACCACAGCTGCCTAGAGCAGACATGTTTGAGGCTTTTCTCTTCTAGATGCTGTGCCTGCAATTTGTGTAGTAGCCACCAGGTGGTGGTGATGACCACTAGCAGCTAAGTAGGTAAGCAAGATTAACAGCCTATATGAGATCAGCCCACCCAAATCAATGGTATACTTATTATCCTTTTTTCATTTTCATATAAAAATCTCTTTATAGTTGTGCATTGTGGCAGGTGCCTGTAATCGCAGCTATGTGAGAGGCTGATGCAAGAGAATGGCTTAAGCCCAAGAGTTAGAGGTTGCTGTGAGCTACGACACCACAGCGCTCTACTGAGAGCAACATAGTAAGACTCTGTTTCAAAGAAAAAAAAAAATCTCCTTAATTTCTCCCTTCTTCAATTAATTGGGTTTATTAGTACTATGTCCCAGGGATTTTGTTCTTCCTTATGTTTGAATAAGGCTATCCAGTTTACAAAGTACTTCCATTATACAATCTCATTTTATCCTCACAAACAAATTTAAAAAACCCTATGAGAAAAGTAGAACGGATATTATTATCTCCACTTTACAGATGAGACACTGAAGATTGAAGACACAGGGTGGCTTAAAAACAAGAACAGTTTTTGGCAGACACAGGATAAAAAGATCTCCAACACATTATCCACTTCCCACTCAACTGATTAGTACTGGCTTTCCTGGTAACTGGGTGGGGTTGGGGTGGAGTTGGCTTAAGTTTAAGACCATGGCTTATGCATAGTCTCTTGAGGATATGCCACTTATGGTTCTCTTTTCTTGCTAATGTTAATTATTCTAGGGAAAAACAACAACAATAACAACAAACATTCATCCTTGGCAGTATTTGGCTAATCTCAGATAAGCCTAAATGTCCCCGAATCTCAAAAAAGTCCTTGCATTAGAAAACTGCTTTCTGTTCTTAGAGCTCTGTTTTATGTCAAAGTGGGAGCCTCATCTCCAGCCCTGCTTGCCATGATCTCAGAAGTTGGAGTCTGAGTGACTTCCCTTGGGCTGCAAGAAAAACAGTCATGGAGTTTCTCTACCAAGAACAAGGGGTTGGCTGGTTATGGGCCTTGCTGAGAACTACTGAATGCCTAACCTTAGCAAATGTAGTTTTTAAATTAAACCAACAGTTTACACACACACACACACACACGTACATTTAAACAGCTTTTTGCTAGAGACATTTTAATGAGGTCATCTTTTCTTTTTAATCTGAACATTCTAAAGTACATTTAAGCAGGAGAAACTTTTTCTTTAATCACAAATATACTTTTTTGCTTTTCTTGTCTTTTTCCCCCTACACTGCAAGAGGAAAGATTTAGGGCAGAACTGGGGGCACTTTTGTCTTTTTTGACAAAATCTGGAGACATTTTGGTTGTCACAATGGGAAAGGGGTGCTATGCCACTGTTATCTAAAGGTCAAACATGCAGCTAAACATCTTACGACTTGGGGACAAGGCCCCCAGCCCCCAACACTGACCAATCTACCCCTGGGTGCTACAAGAGGCATCTTGGTTTCGGGTAATGACCGAGGACAATTTCCAAAGGAATTTAGGACACATGAACAGGAAGACACCAGATCTCAACACAGTGTAAGCCAGAGCAAGGAGGAACCTACTAGTGAAGATTCCCAAAGATCTCCCAAGTGTTTCATGAACTTAGGGCCTAGTGAATATCCTTATGCAAGCATTCATTTCCTGCTGGCATTCCGACCCAGCCCTGCCTGAATACCAACCTAACCCACGTTTCATAGTAATACGCCTGGTTACAGCAGCCTCTGAATATCTTCACATTTTTCTCTTTTACAAAGAAAATCACTAACTTTTTGTTGAGTACAATTTGTTTTGCTAATTCACACACCATTTTATGTGGTATATGCTATTATTTTTCTTATTTCACACGGGCTAAAACGTAGGGTCAGAGGGGAAATAGGACACGTCTGGAGGGAGATCAGGCCCTGGTTCCTTCGGCTTTGAAACTCCCTCACCTTGTACCGCTGCAAGATAACGACGGCACGCTAAAGTGTCCTTTTGTGTCAGATGCCATTTCTTCTCACATAAAAAATAAATACAGTAGAAACTCTGTTAAGCTGACCACCCACAGGATTGGGACAAACTGGTCCACATAAGGAACGAGGCCTACTACACTGACACAAACATGTGTGCATGTCTGGTCTATGAAAATTAGGTCAACCTAAGGAGGTGGTCAACCTTGGAGGTTCTACTGTAAACCTTGACATGCCACATTTCCCACCTGTTCTCCCGAAGCCTTTTCCATATCCGTCCTCAGAGCCTCCAGCAACTCAACTGCACACTGTGGCTCCATGTATCTTGCCTCATACTGCTCACGCGGCTCTCGTGTTTCCTTCCCTCTCCCTCCCACTTAGACTGTCAATCCTTGAGGGTGTAAGTCATGTGCCCACACAGCTGGGGCACAAGCGCCACCACCCAGGCTCTGCACATCTTCTCATGAAGACCTGCTAAGCAAACGGCTGGTCTGCTCATCTCGGCTCCTACTTTCCTAATCAGCAGGACACAGGGTGCCAGCGACACTGGCTGCTGTTGAAATGAGGTGGGCAGCCCAGCCCGGTGTGGTCATCATTCCCCCTGTGTAACCTGGGTCCATACAGAATATTCCAGGGGACTAACTATTGGCAGAAGCCAGAACCTCACCTGATATCACTGAAAACCAATCAAGAAGCTTTCAATAGGAAAATGGTCCCCAAATGGCAGAGACGGTTTCTCGGGTGAAGATTTTGATGAAAACTTTCAGGGGCTATATACACCGCTTCCTCCTCAACTCCACCTGGAGCAGTCACCCCCTAACAGCTACCCTACCACCACCCCACCCCCAGCCTCCCTCCCAGGCCGAGGGGGAGGGGAACTAAGCGCAGCATCCCACATGGTCGCCAGCCATAAGTTGGCACCGCAGAGGAAACCCGGAGGTCATTCCCATCCTTAAGATCATTCAGTTCTATCGAATTCAAATCCTTCACTTGCTTGGACTGAAACTGAGGTTCAAGGACGTGAAATGTCTTGGCTAAGTCCTATTCAGCAGGCACACTGGGGAACAGAAGGGGGTCTCCTGGCTTCAGTCAAGTGTTTGTTCCAGTTTAGCAACAATTAATATAAAATGAGCCTCTGGGCTAACACACAGAAGCCACAAAACCAACAGTGCCACGGCATCCTCCTCCCCCACTCAACCCTGCAACACACACACACATAAAGCAACGAGTGGCGGAGTGACCTCTTTCAGACCCTCTGTCTGTTTCTCATTAGGCCTACTGCATGTGCTGTCTGCTTGGCCTTGGACGTGGGGGACAGCGTTTATTTTCACGGCTGTTTCACAGTATGATAAGTGAGAAAATAACATTCTGAAGGGTCAAATGGTTCCAAGGAGGTCATCCCAACAGTCAGGGCAGAGATGGGGCTGCCACTCAGGATCCAGCTGGGCCTGGGGGCTTCAGCGGGTGGGCCACACACCCCTTACGTCCCCTTTGCACTTGGTCTGATCTCCCAAATGTCTCTTTATGGGAACAATTTCTGCAGGTACAATTTCGTCAGCAACTTTAAAGAGAATGTGACACTGGAGGCAAAATTGTCAAAGGATGGCTTTGAAGTTGGTAGTTCTTAGTCTATATTTTACATGCCGTGTTTCCAAATAATTAGAGTAACGAAATTAACTAGCAACACCATGTAGGGAAAATAAGATCAAAATCTCACTCATTCGTTTTAGGTTTTATGTGCACACAAAACTAATTTCTGCCTCCTATCTGAGACCCCTATCACATCTTAAACTCAATTTTCTCTTAGGTAAGGATATACAATGCAACTTTAGCAAAGGGATCAAAAAATTAGACGGAAAACATTTAAAATGCAAATTTAGAATCATGGTATTAATATGAAAATAATGTCTTCACATCCTAACTCTTCCTCGTGTTTCTACGGATACATCAATTCTTCACGAATTAGACGTGCTTTCTTTATATCTAAATCTGTGTGATATTAAAAAGAAAGCCTTTCATTTTCATGCTGCTGATGTACAGAATTTGTTTCCAAATGGCAGCAAAGGTGATTAAACTGTATTCTTCTGATAAAAGAAACTTCAGCCTGCTTTTAGAGATCAAAATTTGAAGCCTAGGAAAGCATTTAAAATCCAAGTAGGTGGTTAATCACTCTACAAAAAGGTAAATTTTTTACACAATGCTCAAAAGATACAAACGGAGGATTACAGAGACTTAAATGCCACCCAGTCAAGGCGGGGTGCTCACAGAAATACATCTCAAGTTCTCTGTGGTTCTGCCCGAGAGGTAAAAGACAACATCTCCCAGGTGTGACTGCCAAGGTCAGGACAGCCATTCTGCTGGGCAATGAACGGGAGAAACAGACTCTTAAAAAAGAATTTGACTCTTAAAGACCTTTGGGGAGAATATTATTTGTGGTATTTCTTAGAAATGGAGGGATGGATTGTTGAAATCTGTGGGCAAGGTATAGCACACTGGGACATGAGGTTGTGGTTGTATCCTTTCTACCCTTTCAATCTCAGCATTGATGCCCGCAAGCCTAACTAGACCCTCAACAGCAATGACTCCACGCCGAGGGACAAGTTCTTTGTATGTATTGCTTTTCCTTTTTAAGAGAAGCTTCCCAAAACATTGGTGGTATGGACCCTGCGATTTAAAACCAAAGGGTAGGGAAACTGAGACAACCTTGTGCCCCACGCTGTGTGCACCTCAGATGGCTCCACTATCAAGGAGCCTTACTTCTAGGGCAAAATTAACACAAGGGGGAAATGGATCTGAGCGAGGATGGGAAGCATCCCTCGGCCATTGCAGAAGCCAGGCTGAGTTTTTTTGTTTTTTTTTTTTTTTTTTTGCAGTTTTTGGCCAGGGCTGGGTTTGAACCTGCCACCTCCAGCATATGGTGCCGGAGCCCTTCTCCTTTGAGCCACAAGCGCCCCTGCCCAAGGCTGAGTTCTTTTACTTCATATCACAATCTAAACCAGTTAACACAAGCAAATGCAAAACCAAACCACGCTTGGAGAACTGATATTCTACAACTTTCAGAAACACATTTAAATGCAATATTCGTGTCTTTTGTCGCAACAACAGAAAGAGGGTTTGGTTAATTGAAAACCGAAGGAAAAAATGCGTACTTTCAACTTATGTTGTGATGTTAGACTACGTGACTTTCAGATATTCAGGGAAGAGAAAACAGTTGCATTTTGACAAATCAACAATAAATTCAGTCTTGATCAAATGAACTTGAAATTAGTTATTCTACATACCCCGCTTGCTTTCTTGTCCCCTTCTATTTTAACCAACATCAAGAAAGGGACAAAGTACAGTAAGAACTCAGTTAAGAAAAATATGCATCTATCTCCTTAGCTTCTGGTCATAGAAGTAAATACATGACAAAGTTCTTACTAGCTTGAGACTAACTAAGCCCAATTATAATTATCTTCCTGAGAAGATAAATTAATTAAACATCGCAGTGATCAAGACCGCAGCAGCAAACCTAGAATAAACACATCACTGGAGAAGAAGAAGACCTTGAAGTAAAGGAGAAGAGAAGGAAAAGGCAGGATTTAGCCCATCTGTTCGGACAGTAATGGACGAGGTAATCTTTTCAAGAGTACATGGAGTGCATTACACTGGAAATGAGACTACCTGGCGGGCAAAGTCAGCTGAGTTCCTAATTCTCTTCTTCAACTTTGTGATTTGCTAATGTGAAACACATGTCTCCCTTCTGCACCAAGTTCAAATAACTCCGGAATTCCAACCGTGCAGCTCAGCGACTGAACCAGAACAAGGGGAGAACTTGTCAGGATTTAAGAGCTTTCAGCAAAGCCCTTCAATTGCAGCCAGCACCCTATTCCCCGGAAGGATATCAATTATAGATAGTGACTTGCTTTAGCAGGCAGTCGGGACTGTCAGACACTAGATAGACAACCGTGAAGAATCATGAATCTTTCTATTAACTGTAAGAAGGGGGAAAGAATGGGTCACGGCAATAAATAAGGCCGAGCATCAGAATGGTTTAACACCTTGCCTCTTGGTTGTATGTGGCATGAAAATTCAACTAATTCACAAAACGTCCTCTCGCCAAGGAAAGGCATGGGAATGGAAACCGTTAAAGCTTCCCTGTGTCCCCCAAAATGTGCTTTCTGCAATGGGTATGTATTCTAACTGCCACCAAAGTAATTAGGTGGACTGGATGGATCTATATTCCTTCAATCAACAGGATATAAAGGAGCTATTCTGTACCAGGCCCCCACAAATGCTAACGGTTACACTCAGGACTAAGAAGGTACGTATATGTCATGCAAAGCGAAATCAATTTAAACACGCAAACTTGGAATTTCCACACTTCAGACAATGAGGGAAAAGGTGGAAAATAAGTGATATAAACTAATGTCTTTATTTCTATTGCTGTAAATTATAATTTTTAATTCAGTTAATTAAGTTTATTTACTCATAGAATTTATCTGAGACTGAAATTAATATCACATAGGTAACACACTGGATTTTCTCCTCATCTTGACATGATTTTCTGCTAGCTAATTTGGAATAAAAAAAACAATCCCACTGTGTATGTGTGCGTTCATATTTTTTAAAGATAGTTTCCACGGAACAGACAATATGATGGTGATTTTGCTGTTCGTGTAAGTGGGCCTCCCTTAAAACTATTCAGGGCTCTCTTCTAAATTATCATCTGAGACCTTACACATACGTATACACATATACGTGTATACGTATCACTTGAGACCTTACACGTATACGTGTATGTATGTGTATACAGATACGCTGTCTTTTACAAGGACTCCCATTATATAGGCAGTAAAGGGATTAAGTTACTACCGCAACCCAGGAAATGTTACCCCAAACCTAGCCTCTTACAAGGAGGACAGTTCATTTTAAATGTAGATTTAGAATATTCTCCAATGTCATTCCTCACTGGATAATACTTGAACTGGTTAACCAGCATTCCTTGGAAACGAAAATACTTATCCTTCAAAAAGGCATCATGAGACTTCAGTTTCCCTCAGAAGGTTGTTAAAAGTGGGCAGCGTCGCCAACATCCTTTGTATGATGGCAGCTTTTACACAAACAATTCTCTTCATCTGTGTTGTCCACTCATTATATCGCTAAGAATATTCCCCTAGCACATGCTACTCTCTGGGAATATTTCCCCATTTTAAGAGAAAAAAATTCCAACTTTTTTTTTTTTCCTCCTCAGTATTACAGTGTCTTTGTGGTTTCCATTAAAACAGTCAGCAAGAATAAAGAGCCATTAAGTCAGCCTTGGCTTAAAAATAACACTTGCAACAAATTAAAGAGAAAGAATCAAATTAAGTTCATGGAAAAATCTGGAAATATACCTTAATTAAAAACATTTGACTTTCCAGTTCTTTGCTGTGCTCAGAAATCTATAATTCATCCTCTACAATTACAAAGAGACATGATTAAAAAAGAAATGGGGTTGAGGAGGGCACCTCTGCTGAAGTCATGTTAAGTCCTCAAAACATTCTGTACAGAATGGATCTCCAAGCCTGGCAAACTGCGTATTTAACACTCTAATGTAACGGCAACGCGCGGCACACGTCACACAGGATGGGCTCAATGGCAGAATACACACTTCCAAAGCTCATGCAGCCAATGACAACATGTGGGATATGAGAGAGACTTTATCATTTTAGCATTTAAGTGGAAGAGGGTTATCAAAAAGTATAGGTCATCTAAACATAGAAAGTTACTGTAAAAGAAGAGGAACTGGATAATAAAAGAGAAAGAGGGAGGTGGGGGGGCAGAACAGGAGAACGGGCAGCCCCAGCAAACGCTGTCAGAACTTCCATTGTGTTAGAAGCTTAAGAAACTGCCCCAATTAGCAAACCACCCTTAATGCCTCCACAAGACCCCGTGCTCTGCACAGAATCGGCGGGACCTGTATCTTTTTATTCTTGATCATCTAAATGCTCTTCCCTCTGCCAGGGAGGTGTCACCAGCCTGGGAGAAACCCCCATGTACAAGGAGGGACGGGGTGCAGGAGGTTTTTTTGGGGGGGGGATGTCGCGTGTGCGTTGCGTTATTTAGAATGATGCACAGGAGAGTCATTAAAAGACTTCTGAACCTGCTCTGGTAAGAGAACGTGTGGGTTCTCAATCTGACCGCGCTGGAGTTTTCAAAAACACACGTCATTAAACATATTTAAAAGCGCCTATAACTTTTTCCATGAAACTACTAACCCCAGAAGGGCCGGCCTCAAGTCAAGGAACTGTGTGCTGCTTATCTTCACATAGAGTAGTAAGGGCTGCGTAAAAGAGGGGGAGATTCCTCAGCGTCCAGGCTTTGGGAGAGGAAAAAAGGAGTTGCCACCCCCCTTACCCTACCGTTTTTGCTGTTGTTACTGGGTCTTGGAAAGGGAACCAAACTTGGTTAAAGGTTAATAATAATTCATGTCCAGCTTCCTATTACTCAATAACCATCAAAGTCGCTAACTCAAAATAGTGTTTTCTGGCTTACAGGATCAGAGTCATTACACTCTCTATTGAAGACTTTATTGAATTTTACACTAAGCTTTAGCTGACTGAACAGGTCAAGCACTGGGGCTCAGGGTTTTCTTTATTCTCAGAAAGTCATAAAGCCCTCTTTGGTTTGCAATGCTGCCAGCTAGGAAACTTGACTCAGCGCGGGGTCAGGGAAGCCGACCCCCGGGGAAGGGGGCACGGGGTTGCAAAGCCGAGCCCCTGAGCACCCCGCACTCACATGCACGAGCTGCTCCTGGGTGTCGAACTCCCGGGTGCAACCTTCCCAGTGGCAGTTGGTCTCATAGATGACTTCGGGCTCCTGTTTGCTTTCATCTTTGTCTCCTTCCTCCTTGACTAGAGTTGTTCCTTCGGGCTGTTCCTGAAAGGCAAGGAGTGGGGGGAAGACAGCAGAGATGGGGAAAGAATCCGATGCGATGGGAGAGGTGACAGACACACAAGGTAAAAGCCTGATTGAGCTGTCGTCCTCCTAACGCCATGTGTCAATGGAAATAAAACAGAGCCCAGGCCTACTGGCGGGGTTCTGTGGATGGAAGGAGGAGAACGCAGGAAATCATCTCTCTGCATTTTCTCAGATTTCCCAAATACATCTTCTGAGGGCTTTTTTGGTTTGTTTGTTTTTTGTTTTTTTGTGGTTTATTTTTTTTTAGTTTTTATTTTTTTGGCCGGAGCTGGGTTTGAACCTGCCATATGGGGCTGGCGCCTTACTCCTTTGAGCCACAGGTGCCACCCTGTTTTACGTTTTTTGTTTTTTTTTTTTTTGAGACAGAGTCTCACTTTCTCGCCACAGCTCACAGCAACCTCAAATTCTTGGGTTCGAGAGATCCTCTCGTCTCAGCCTCCTCAATCCTGCGGAGCTGGGACTATAGGCACCCACCATAATACTCTGTGATTTTTAGAGATTGGGGGTGGGGTAGGGGTCTCATTGTTGCTTAGGCTGGTCTTGAACTCCTGAGCTTGAGCAATTCACCCGCCTTGGTCTCCCAGGGTGCTAGAATCACAGGTGTGAGCCGCCACACCCGGCTCTTCTGGAGACTTTTAGCTTGTGATTTAAGACAACAGCCCAAGTCATAATGATGAGAAAAGGTGGAGGCCAAACTTTAATGTCCTGAATACAAAGCTAAAAATAAACTCCAATGTCATCTAAAAATCACAACAAAAACACAAAATACAAATGCAAGACAAAACCCATAAGAGAAGCAATTAAATTAGGTCTTTCCTCGTGAGTCTGGTCCTTCTGTTTTATTTGTTTTAATTCTTTTCAGCATATTCATGTGGTTATTCTTACAGTTTGTAATATAGGGAAACAGCTCACAAGGCCTTCTATTTTCCCTGCTGTTGGTGATTGTGAGAGGCACATTTTTTACTCTTGGTAAACAATGCCTTATGGATTCAACCTCTGATCTCCAAGAATATACACGTGCAGCCCCAAGACCCCCCAACCACCCTCAGCACCTAAATCTTGGAGGCACAGTCCTTTCTAGCCTTCTACAGCAGCTCACAGCAGTGCAAATACAAAGAACTTCCAGAATCCTGGGAGATAATTCGGTGTGTGGACTCAGGTCTCTATCTGGAGCTAGATGGTAAAACCTGTATATGGGCGCTGTATACGTATAAACAGCAAGGTTGCTATCTAGCAAAACGCAAGAGGAAGGATCTATTTCAGAACCCACAACACCAATTCATTCCACCCTCCACGTTCTCGCTGAAAAGGAAGTTTGGGCTAAGGCAGTCTGAGGCTTGGGCTGAAGCAGCCTGCTGACAGCAATGGAATTAACATACACTGAACTCCTTCCTGCCAGGCACCAAAGCCCCAAGAGATGGTACTGTGGGCCCAACCCAAACGTTCTCAACCTGAGGCCCAGAGAGTTTATGTGACTAGAAGAAGAGCCCAGAACGGGGTAGACAACCAGACTCTAACTAGCCTTAGGTTAGATAAGTTGCGCTTTGGTCGTCCAGGCTCTCCTGGCAAGTGGGAAAGAGCAAACTAAGAATATGCTCCGTGCAAGGAACAATACTTGCTCTACCCCAGCTTGGGCTCAAGGTCAGGTGCTCAGTAATGAAGCTCCAAGGTCACAGATGAGGACTGAAGTCCGGGCATACTTGTGGCAAGCAACAATTCTACTATGAACTACGTAGCAGCTGCCTAGACTCCTAAACTGCCCAAACTACCAAGAAGGTCTGCTCCACACAGCTGCCCGCACAGCCTGTATTTGCTTCTGAGCTACACAAACAAATCTGGTCATTCTCCAGCTGGCCTTTCATCAAATGTGTTGAGTGTGATCAAGGCCACTAATGCAGGGAACAAGGAAGTTCTGTGACAAGACCCCAGGTCTGGAGAGGGAGGAGGAGCTGTCCGGGGGTCCTACCTGCTGTCCCCGAGCCCCTGGGCTGGGAAGGTCTTCATCAGGTTTGATCTTCGACCGCTTGTTGTGCATTGGGTCACCAGTGCTGCTCACCGCAGACTCGCTGGTGGGCTTGTTCTGCCAGTGACATTTGCGGGGCCAGAGACAAAAAAGCAGGTTTTAATCAATGAGTGGTTATCAGAATTAAAACCTGCAGGCTTGTCTGGCACTCGAGCAAGGGCTCTGACAACGTTCCCCTCCCACGGTAGAAGAATTCACACGGAGAGTTCAACACTGAAGCATACATTCACGAGACAGTGCTTCATTTTTAACTCCTAAGCATAAACTCCCATGGCTTTTAAAAGCTAAACAGAGCCAGGGCCCTAGGCATTAATGAGCTCCAGCAGTGTATTTCAAAAGAACAAAGGTGTGAGCTGGGTAGGAAATCAGCCGAATTATTTGTGAACTTCCAGATTCTTCTCCAAATAGTTTTATCAGTGTGGCAGTAAGAACAGAGGGCGAGCACACGCCCTCTGTTAATGCATCACCTGATGCTGAGGAGCAACTGTGGTTCCAGCAGAGGGAGTGGAGAGTGTCCAAATGAGAACAATACATTCACTCACAGGCTGCATTTACATGGGATGTGGTTACCGATGGCACCAGGACAGAGTGATGCCTTCTCAAGAGGCCTGCTCTTGTAAGAAAATGACTCCCATGGAAGAAGCTATTGTTCAAGGAGCAGGATACAAACAACACATTCACCAAACTGAAGGACACACCCCCAAATAGATAGGGTGGCAGCAGGGAAGCCATAACAGCACCAGCGCAGCACCATGGCCCTCCTCTGCTGACCAGTGCGGACTGGCTCATCCACCTGTTCCTCTCACCTGTGAGGACTCAGAAGGGCCGGAGCTGACCTGGACGGGGTTCAGAACTGTAGGGATCCCTGGAATGGGCCTCTGTGTTGGAAAAGTTGGGGCAGGATGGATGAGTGGAGGGCTGTGTCCAAAGGCTGAGCCCAAGCTTTGCTGTCGGCTTAGGATCTGCTGATGCATATGGAGAGAAACGGGAGCGGAAGGGTAGGTGAAACTCAAGGCAGGGCTGCGTTTAGGGAGAGAAGAGAGAGAGAGAGGCCATCACTTACGCTGGACTCAGAGACAGCCACACGAGAGCTGCAGCTTTTTAGCTATCATTTTACCATCCCAAATCATACACACTGACCAGTCTGCCCATTTATTTTTCAGCATATAAACCATTCATCAAAAAACACAATGTCTTAACGCTCCTCCACCCCCCCGACCCCCATGTCCTTTGGGTGTCTGTTTAACTGAGAAGGTAGGAAGGGTTATTGCCAAACATTCTGAAAACCTCTAAGAGCAAGATGATCGTCCAGACGAGATGAGACGCACGTGTCCATACACAGACCTGAAACTAGATTCTGTGAAACGGAAATAAAAGGCACCAGCTCAATAACAACTATTTATTGCAATAACAAACTTTATATAAAAAAGAGAATGAGTGACTACATGCTTTATAGTACTTTTACTGGCCCTCCGTTCCATATGTTCCTTTAATCTTAGCTCGCCCCGCGTGCTTTCATATGTCTCCAGATCTTATTACAAGAGGAAAGAAAATCAATTGGTTAAATGTGTTTTGAACACCATGCTTGTCATATCACTCATTTGTTTGTAAAGATGGAAAGCTTAGTTCATCCACAATGCCAACTAAAGAATTTCCATCAGTGCCGTCTGGTTACAGAAACTGATGGATTAACCTCTCCCCACTGAAATCGGTGATCAATGGGCTTCGATAGAGGAATATTCCAATGGGAAAGCACAGCTCTCTCTCTCGCTAAACACCACTAAGTGTCTATTACAGCCCATTACGCATGCTAATGCCTGTCACTGCTTTATTACGCCACATGCTTTCCCAGGCTACAGTAAGTTCAGAGGAAGCAGTGATATTACCTAAAGATTTCTGGACTGGTAGGCAATGCCAAATCGTTCTTTCTCTGTGCCAGCGTAGTTCCCAAATCAAATCCTCTTGAAAGAATGAAGTGCCCTTGAGGAATTTGCCAATGGCTTAAAAATGCATGAAAAACTAATAATTGCATTCATGGAAATTTCTTCTTAAAAAATAATCAGTGAAAAAAATTTATATGTATATATTTCCCCCCCATCCTGCTGTGTAATACCCAGAAAGAATCAGGGTTTGTTGTAATGTCAAAGTTAGAACTCATGCAAATTTCCAATCTGGTGGGTTAATTACTACGGCTGTTAAGCGCATTAACGGAGAATGAAATAATGACAATACCAAAATTCAAACCAATTCAACAACTTTAAGTAATAATTTCAAAGATATACTCTGTTCATTAACGTGACTCTACATTTGGGCTATTTGACTACAATCCATCACGGGCGGCTTCAATGGGATTACATTACTATTATTCCTACAGAGAATCCCACGTTACAATAGCTTTGCCTATTTAAAACTGAATGTCATTAAGAATACCCTAGAAGAATTTCACCAGGCTTCGAGGAACCCTCTTTTCATTTGATATTGTACTTCTTTAATAAAGGAAAGCAGAAACATGGTGAAACAGTCATTGTTCATCGTAAGTTAGGGAGAAATCAGTAATAATATTCCGTTTCCGCAGTGCTACTGTTTCTGCCAGTGTTTCTGAAAGCAACCATGAATGATTACAGCAAGACTCAGCTAAGGTAGCGGGTGGATGATTGATAGGGCGTTAATCAAAAGATGCATATCTGCCTCGGAATTTGTTCACAAGCTTTCTTCTAATAGCTGATTTCATGTTCACTGAGCTCTATGCCAGTTTGTCCAATTTATTTTTCAGTGTACAAGCCATTCATCAAAAAACACAATGATTTAACGACCCCCCTTCCTTTGGGTGAATGGGTATTACTAAGTGTAACTACCTCATTCTATTCATTAAATAAACAAAACCCCAAAAATCCCATTCCACGTGTAATTACAACGTCACACAGACCTTGCGTGTACCTCTGCACCTTTCCAGAGTTCTGGCAGGGTCAAGAAGGCAGGCCCAAAGTCATTTATACTGATAATTCTGGGAGGCATGATATTTTGAGGTTTAAAAGTCAGTACCTAATTAAAAATAAAGACCATTAAAAAATTTTTTTTTCACAAGGCCAAAAAGAACCTTGGTTTTATGTATAGGCAATTCACAAACATTAACAGTTGGACACTTTTATTTATTTATTTTTGAGACAAAGTCTCACTTTGTAGCACTGAGTAGAGTGCTCTGGTGTCATAGCTCGTAGCAACCTTAAAACTCCCTAGGCTCAAGCGATCTTCTTGCCTCCCGAGGAGCTGGTGGGACTACAGGCACCCACCATGACACCCAGCTAGTTTTTCTATTTTTAGTAGAGATGGAGTCTCACTCTTGCTCAGATTGGTCTCAAACTCCTGAGCTCAAGCAATCCACCTGCCTCAGCCTTCCGGAGTGCTAGGATTACAGGCGTGAGCCACAACGTCAGCCCAGGGGAGGTACGCTTTTAAAAAGAGAGAGAGACCACAAAAACGACATTCCATAGTCCCACCACAATCTCTTAGGTCCAGGGCCCTCCCTGTTCTCAGGGCATACGAGTAAGAAGTTGTGAAGACTTTCAACACGTTTTGTTCACATGCCACTATTTTGCTTGTAAAACCAGGTGACAGGAACAAACATTTTCTAAAATTCACATCAACTACCAGACTGCCAGGGCTATGAGAAAACAGAACGGACGCGTGATCTTCGGCCTCCACAGCTTATTCATAAGAAGCCAGCAACAGCAACACTCCCTTCTCCACCTGCAAAGACCTGGGCCAGGGCATGGCATTGGCGGCCTCCCCTGCACCCAGAGAGCTGATCCTTGGTCCTCCTCCTGCTGCTGCTGCTGGCTCCCGTGAGGTGCCCAAGGTAGGAGGGCTGCCCTGCTCCAGACTATACGCCTGTTTAGAGGCCGATGATGGAAGCAGAAAGCTCTTGGCTTTTTCACAGCACTGGTTAACGAATTTGGGAGTCCAGGCGCTCTGCTCTCAAAGCAATGGTCAGAGTTCTCAGAGTAAGGATGGGAGATGACTGCCCACCACAAGATGACAGGCCGGATGCCCTTTCCAGTAAAATGATGCCTCCCATGTGCACACTCAACCCCTTGGGCAAGATCAACACATCAAAAGGACCTGCTGAGGACTTCCTGTTGGGGCACTAAGGAAACACAAGCCACCCCCACCTCCTAGTCTCTAAATCTAAGTGGGGAGGGCAAGGCAGGAGGGGACTCCAACTTCCCAAGCAGCTTCTGCCTCACTGCTCAGCACAGCCCTCTGCGGATCAGCGCTTGCTGCCTTCCCTGCCTGGGGCCCTTGGCTTCCAGAGCTCAGCCTGCTGCTTCCTCCTTGTCATTTGGGTTCCAGCTGGAATGTCACCTCCTCCTCGAAGTGGGCTTCTTAAGACCGATGCCTCCATCAGAAAGAGATGGGTCATTCTCTACTGATTAACAATTCTATCCTCACTGCACCCTCTGAAATTATATTCTATGTCTCTCTCTAGAAGGCCAGGTGAGCTGGGTACCTGCGCCTGGCACACAGTAAGCACTCAGTACTGGCAGAGTGACTGAAGCCCTTTCCTAGTGTATTCGTTTCCTGCAACAAATGACCACAAACTTAGTGGCTTAAAACAACACACAGTTACAGTCCTGAAAGTCAGGATCTAGACCGGGCCAGCAGGGGTGCATTTTTCAGGAGGTTCCAGGCTCCTTGCCTTCTCCATCTCCCAGACGCGGCCGGCATTCCTTGGCTCAGGGCTCTGCCCCTCTCCAGCCTTCTCTGACTCTGACCCTGCTGCCTCCCTCCTATAAAGAGCCCTGCGATTACTCTAGGGCCACTCAGATAATCCTAGATAATCTCCTCATCTCAAGATCTTTTGTTTAATCAAATCTGAAAAATCCCTTTTGGCATGGAAGGAAAAGTATTCACAGGTTCTAAGGATCAGGACTGGACGTTATTCTGTCTGCCGCATGAGGTGAACAGTCACCTCAAAGAAAACATAAGTTTTTCTCCTGAAAGCTGCAACTTGGCGCCATGTCTGTAAAAACAGAATTGCATGAATAAATCTAGCGTCTGGAGCTAGATTTTACAGCACTTCAGCAACCCAGGAGAGATCTTGCTAATTAAAGAGATCAGAATTAAAAAGAAAAGGTAAATTCTACCTTTAGCGGCCCTAAGAGAAATTTCCTAAATAGTTCATGTATTTAATCCACCCTTTCCTAGAAATATAAAGTGTTTTTAGAAATCTGTTATTTCTTCTCTAAAGGGCTGTCTAATAGTCCCAAGCAGAAAGCTTGGAAGCTGAGCTCTCCTACCGCAAGGTCCCCGTGTTTCTGGGTCTTCTTTCCTATGAGTCACTTGAAAACATCAATTTTACATTCTGATTCTGAATTCTCTTCTTTCAATAGTTAATAAAGTATTATTCAGGATATTTTTATAGCTTTTATTTCATTTCTAAATGAAAGTTGGGGTCATTTAAAACAACAACAAATATTTATAGAAATGTGACTTGCACTGCTGATCTGCATTTAGTCGATCAGATTAGCAGAAAGAAACTGTCAGATGGCCCAGATCTTCCCCAGCAGTGTGCTAACTCAGTCACAGGCGGTCTAAGGGTATAAGAAAGAAAAAAAGAAGTACCAATGTCACAAAACCCTTTAGGAATAATCCATCAGACGTATTCTAAACATCCTACCCAGACACAGTTCACAGAACACCGCAGAGGAGTTTCTAAAGACCAGTGTCCCTTATACACACGGTGAGAAACACGTTTCCAGTTGTAGGACCAGAATAAGTTGAAATTTTAATTTTCCCTTTATTTTACTAACTAGCAGAAAAGGAGAAAACGTGGATTTTCGACTGCTGAGCAACCAGAGCAGACTTACAGCGATGGCACTGCTTCCTAGATGCCTTCTGCTTGATGTGGTGGTTCAGCCTCTGTCCTTATCCAAATAAGGACAGCGGTTCCCTGGCAGTTTTACCTTTATGTGCAGCTCTAAGCCAAGTTCAAAGTCATAAACCACTGACTGGGAGCCAGTTCTTCTGTTTTCGAAAAATTTACATAAAATTGTGAAAGTCAAAATCTTTAAGAATGCTCTGATGTGTATTCATTCCCTATCAAAAATCAAGGGCATAAACTTCTACCAATAGTCTTTTACAGTGATCAAATTATGCAAACTAGGAACTGTTTCTTAATATTACAGTAAACAGCACAGTAAGGCCTCACTTCTGAAGTCTCCTGTCCGGGAATCGCAACAACAATTCCCAACTGGGATAAACTCGGGGTGTGGGTAGAAAGAAAAATGTTAACACACTGCTGACTGATCACGAGTTACCTGGTAACATGAATAGTTTCTGGGTAAAACTGCCAATCAACAATGTGTTAAGCTGTTAGAGGCGCTAAGTGATTCTATATTATAAGCAGTTGAGAGAATCAGGCTACATTTGGGACTGGAAGAAATGAATCCGGGAACAGCTGCTATGTTAACATATTGTTGACCGCTGCAATTTTACGCAGAAGCTATCTATCCATGTTACCAGGTAACTAGTGACTGGTCAGCAATGAGTTAAGCAACTAAAAGAAAAGTTCATAAAGCCCGTGGCATTCATTCACTCTACAAGTTTTAACCAAATTCTTTCTACATATCCCACGTATATTTCCCAAGAATAAAACAGTCATTTGTAACCAGAAAGTTATATATTAATTATAATTGAAACATATAACTTTGAAATGCATAATCATATTCGACTTTCACATCAAACATTTTTTTCACACCAAGACAATGATGTAGGTCAACATTTGTACAAAAACACTTGAGGCTCCGTCTGTAAAATCAAATTCATATTTACTTCTGGAATGATCTTTAAGTGGGGACACTATAAGTTTGTATTGTAGAAAATCAGTCATTGAACATTTATTCAACGCCTACTATACCAGGGCTATCCTTAAAGTATCTATCCATAAGATATGAAAAATAAAGACACACATAGCCATATACTTTCCGGACAGCCTTCATACATATGAGCTTTTCAAAGTCACTGATATTCAAATGAAACTGATAGAACTCAATTAAAGTAGCATATGAGAGAAATCCACGTGTCTTATAAATATTTCAGGAGGCGAGATGCGGTGGCTCATGCCTATAATCCTAGCACTCTGGGAGGCCCAGGTGGGTAGATTACCTGAGCGCAGGAGTTGGAGACCGGCCTGAGCCAGAGCGAGAAGCCATCTCTACTAAAAAAAAAAAATGATCAGGGCATTGTGGCAGGTGCCTCAATGGCCCATCTACTGAGGTGGCTGAGGGGAGGGTCACTTGAGCCCAAGAAGGTTGCTAGGAGCTATGACCCGATGGCACTCTACCCAGATTGAGACACTATCTCAAAAAAATAAAAATGAAAATGTTTCAGAAATTCCACATATGGTGGAGCATAAGAAGGTGGGTGACAGGCTGGATTTCCAAATAAGAGGAAAATAAATAAAGCAGTATAATCTGGCTTGGTGCAGCCTTTCATATTGGAAAGGTAAATAAGAACTGATTACAATATTTAAGAAATTTGTTTGCACATAAAGAAACTGAAGAAAAAAGTTGAAGAGAAATAAGAACGACGTCAAGAGGCTATTTTAACCAGCTACTGCACATTACATAATAAAAGCCACTATTTTTATTTAGCGATTTCGAACCACAGAGCTTTTTAACCCTTCCCTAAAATAACGGTTTTTCCTTTGACTTGCCATGGAGTACCTCACTTGTACATAATTGCAGGGCGAGAGTTTTTGTCCCAGTGCACAATATATATGGCAGAAGGGCAAGGGTGGGTGTGAGGAACGGAGCAGTGAGAACTCCATACACTTTATTTACACTGGCTCCAACAGAAAGGCTCACTGGTCCCCAGCTGCATCTCTGGACCCTCTTAATGATCTTAAATAGTCTGCAGAGAGCTGGACAGGCAGGTGACTGACTAGAGAACTAAACCGGGCATGGGGGTTAAGAACAATGGAATCACAAAGGCACCCTCCCTTCGCCTGATGTAAAGAATAAAGAGTATGTAGCACCTTCGAATTTGGGGGAAGTTTCTTCTTGTTTAAATATAAAACAACTCTGTCTACTGGCTACCTATAAACACTTTTTTTTTCAATTACCTTGATTGCTAAATTTCATTCGGGTTTGAGTTTTAAAAATCTTCTTAAAAGAAACTCATGTGATTCTATTAGGATGTATTACTTTAGGCCAGGGCACTAGGATTAAGATACTTCATGCTACAATCAACCTGCCTTCTACAGGCTGAAGAATGCAATGAGGGCATTCACTTTCCAGTACCCCAACTCTCCTAACCGTTTCATGAAACCAGTGCTGAAGGCACCCTCAGGCAACTGGCACCCCTGGGAGCAAGAAAGCCTCACCATGTGAGAGACTGACTTTAAAAAGACAGGAAGGGGAATGAGATTGTATACAATCAATGAGTATCAGTGAGCTCACCCACTTTCTGGTTGTAGCTGTGGAATTTACTGCACAACAGGGACCATTCCAAAAACTTTTTTTCCAGTTTTGCAGAAAATGTGCAAAACACTATCATTATTTCTGTCTGTGTAGGTATAGAGACATGCACGCATGTGCTTCTATTTGAGAGAGAAGAAAATAAAATAAAGCTTCCACTTCCATCTATAAAGTTTCTAGGGCAAGTTTATTGGGAAATGCGGCCCAGCCTCAGAATGAGCACAAAAATAAAGGCCCACAGGCTTTCCAACATTTGCATCCAGGCATATGCACTCTGAATAATGTTTTGGAGAAAAATATATTAGGCTTTATGAGTGATCAGAAAAGCTGAGAAGTTACTTGCCAGTATACAGCCAAACCGATACAATCTCTATGAACACCAATAGCAGTGACATTCTCTGGGGTTTGGCTGGAAGCACAGCATCAGAATCACATCAGTACCCAAATCATATAAAATTATACGTTAATATAAGCATAATCAATGTTTTCAGAACATCATCAGGTAGTATTTCTCTTTTGTAAACCAGCAATCCTTGCAGCCATCCCTCCCATTTGAGGATTCTAAGAGAGAAAGAAGCATATGGCCTGGTGAAGTTCAGTGTTAGACCGACCTGGCTGAATACATGGGCTGTCCCCTAAGTAGCTGAGCGAGTTTGATTCAGCCCGCTAACCTCTCCGAGCGTCAGTTTCCCCACTGGCAGCCTCAAAAGCGTCCCATGGGGCTTAGCTCACTGGTCCAAGACACTGTGCTGTAATCTGGCCCCTGCCCGTGTCACCGTCCTTGTGCCTTGGCTGACTTGCTCTTTATGTACTGTCATCTGGTGCCCTGCTCTGCAGACAGTTCACTTCCCATCTCAGGGCCTTCACCCCTCTTCCTAGGAAGCTAGAGAAAGCTCTCCCCTGGCAGCTTGTCATCCTCTTTTGCCAGACCTCCTTAGCAGGTCTCAGGCCAGTCCACCTGCTGTTCTTTCCTAATATTTGGGTCACTTTCTTTACAGCGCTGACCAGAATCCTTACATGCTCCTTTGTCCATTCATTCATTCCATTCATTCATTCCTTCATTCCTATCTGCTTAGAGACTTTTCACTTCCAGAAGTCTCATGAAGATGGGAGTCATTTCTGTAGCCCCCATTTGCACCACAGTGACTAGCACATTATTAAGTTCAGCTAAACACAGGAGAAGCTCCATAGCTGACCCCCTTCCCACACTGACCACCACCTCAAGTCGACCTCATCTTCACAGACCAGACACACGCCACATACACGTATCAGAACCACAGGCCTAGTTCCGTGTGCTGCCCACCTCTGTGGGTGCTGACCCGTTTGTTACAGTCGTTTGGGGGGTCAACTTCTAGAGGTTGTCCTGTATTTGGGAATGAAAAACTGATTAAATGAAGTGCTACATAAAACTAATGACCACACTGGGAAGTCAATGAGAACTCTCTTCTTAAGGTAGTATGAATTACTTTCACTGATAATGGGAGGGGAGAGGGTGGTCTCATAATTTTTAGAAGATGGAATTAGAATTTGAAAGACACTGGCAACTTTGCACTGTATCTATTCTTCAGTGTGTTTCTCAGCTCGGTTGAGCTTGTTTCTGGGACATAAACAAGACGCTTACTCAACGCAGAGATAAGGCGCTGGAGAGGCCGCACTGGCTCCTGGCCGCCAAGGCAGCATTAGCGGCCCTGCATGCACGTGCCCCCACTAGACTCCTGCTGTCCGAGAGGGCCGATGGTGCAGAAAACAGAAAATGCAGCTTGCTCTCTGCTCGGCAGTGTTGGCAACAGGAGAACTACGCTGACTCGTGAGACTGGAAATCCTGACGCCCAATTCAGAGGTTGACACGGAACATGGAAATGTCATTTTCACGGAGATCTTTTCTGACCGTGCCTGACCTGTACTACAAAGGATACGAAACTATCTTCATTTTAGCCATGAAATTAAAAAAGGAGACAGTTTACACCTGGTAGGTGAGAAATGTGTGGGTTACTCAATTCTTGATTACTCAAGTTATAAATTACTCATTTATAACTCAAATGGGTTAGTCAATTCTTTATTCCATTTCCATTTGCCAGAAGACCATAGGAAGAGGTGGGCCGTTTTTAACACCTTCTCTTCCAATTTCTTAGAAGGCTTTAGCAAAGGTAAATTATTTTTAATCTACTGTGATTAATGGCTATTTATAACTTTACCTTTAACTACAGGAGGTGGGGGCTGCAGGCTGTGAATCACCTTGTCTCAGATGGAAGTCTTCAGGGTGGTGGAGAAGTCGTAACTTCTTGAGACATGAAATACTTTATAACATATTTCCCCATGAGATTAAAAAGAGACTCGTGATATACATGTAGACAATATGACTGAAAAAGCCGGACATCATCAAGTACCGTGTTTAATATACCAGTGGGCTTCTGTGAATCAATCTTCGCTTGAGGTGTTATTTTTGTAGCAGTCTGAATTACTAAGTAAATATATAAGCACAAGAACCACACACAAAACTTAAGATAGATATTGGCTTTTTTAACCCTTTATTTTAAATCTATCCATCCGTCTCTACCACTAAACAGGATGGCCATATAGTTTGTGTAAAATTTTAGATAGACAACCATTTCAAATTGCACGTGAACTTTATGGCCACCCTGTATATCTATGAATCTATAGGTATGTAATATAACCGTCATCTAGACTGTAACTTTCAGAAAACCAGAATTATTCATCTACCATGTAGAAACGCCCTTTAATAAGGGGTAATTAGTATTCTAATTACTTGTGCAAGAGCCCCAAGACCACTGTTGAATGGTGTCAGTGTGAGGACACCGTTGTAGGGAAGGAGGCAAGATGTACACAGCCCTCAACTTTTTGCTGCTTGTGTTGTATGGAGGGAAATGCCCAATGGCTCAATAAGCAAGTAAATGGGGAAACTGCAAATAGTGGCCCACGCTATTACAGGCCTCCCTCAGAACAGCATTTGGATGAGGGCATGAAGGTGAAGGAGACAGCGTAGGTATTTCTTAGAAAACTGGATGCATACCTTTAAACATTTAATAATATCTTTTGAAATTTAAACGAAAGTATTATCCAATGCGCTGCAAACACCAACAGCCAAATTGGGTGTAGGAAATCATGTACGCAAGAAAGTCAAATGTGTTTGGGTAAACTGACAAGCAGGTACTGGCATGATGGAGCAGGTGTCCACTGGGCATGGGACTTTGCCAACTTCATCTTCAACGATCCAGTGGGCTTAAAACAAGAATAATACCATTTGCTTTCCCCAACTGCTATACCATGAGGCACAGTGGGCCTTGAGCCTGCTCTGCTACACCAGAGCAGTTAAACTTACCTCTAATCTACCTTCTCTCTTTTACCTTTCACTCCTGAGTAAGTCTGCTACCCATTTCCAGAGGTCTTCTTGCTGCCTCCCTTTCCATGGCATCCACTGGTCCTACCACCAACTGATTATTCCCAAAGTCAGTTTTTAGATCTCGCAAAATGAAACTTCAAATGGGGGCAAGCAGAGCACCATGATTTCCCAGCCACAGAAATGGAAAGTGCTGCCAGCGATAACAACTACAATTATCATATTACACGACAAGCTGATCTCATCTTAGGTTACCTATGTCACTTTTCATGCGTGAGCTGTGACACGTTATCCTAACGCCCAGCAGTTGTGTGTTAAAGAGCACAGGATCACCCTGAGAGAGGAAACACGATGGAAAGGCTCAGAGGCAAGAAAGAAAATGAGAGTGTGATGGGCCAGGTCACCCTACAGAGTGTCTTCAGCCCTGACTGGTCTCTTAAAGTGAATCCCTTCTTCCACCTCTAATGAGAGTAAAGGGGTTGGTCCGGTAGCTCCTGGGAGGGAAGGGGGGACAGCAATTACTTCAAGTCAGGGTACTGAAAGCTCCAAAGTCCTAGCTTTCCTGGGTAAAGGTGAGAAGACCAAGAAGCCAATAAAGATGCTGGGGTAAGAATAAATAAAGACAGTGTCGTGACCTTGTGAGTACCATGTGCTAATTGATGCCATTTAGATGCTGTAAAAAGTCAAGAAAGCTGGGCAGAGAGCAAGAGAAAGAAAAATCAAAGAGAAGCAAGAGAAATGGGTGTTTCCCAAAATGATTCTGTGTGAATCTCACTTGCATGAATATTTGCCATGATACGTGCATCTATGACTTCTAGTGAAGCCACATAACTGCACAAGGACCCAGGAATATTTCCAGGAGCACAGGGACAGCCAGGAGGGGATTCTGAGACTGGCCCACTCCCTCAGGGTCAGACAGGATGGTCACCAGTGCACCATATCCTCTCCTGAGCCGACTATCCCAAGTCCATTCTCCTGAGACTTCACCAATGGTGGATCTACCATGGTGGATCCATGCTGGCTTTATTTTATTTACTTTTCCTTATTTATTTATTTATTTATTTATTTATTTATTGAGACTGAGTCTCACTCTGTCACACCGGGCAGAGTGCCGTGGTGTCATAGCTCACAGCAACCTCAAACTCTTGGGCTCAAGTGATTCTCCTGCCTCAGCCTTCCGAGTACTTGGGACTACAGGCACCCGCTGTAACACCCAGCTAGTTTTTTCTACTTTTAGTAGAGATGGGATATTGCTCTCTCTCAGGCTGGTCTTGAACTCCTAAGCTTAAGCAATCTACCTGCCTCAGCCTCCCAGGGTGCTCCAATTACAGGCATGAGCCACTGTGCCCGGCCCACACTGCCTCTAATAAAAATGCCTTTTTCCTACACAGAGGGTCTTAGCTGTAGTTTACAAACGTGAAGACTAAAGAAGAGAGCTGAAGGGTAAGTATGGTTTGCCCAGTTGGTTGGTGGCAAAGGTGGCCTCTGACTATAAACATGTCCAGCTCCAAAACTGACCCTTGTGACTACAGCGGCTGATCTGAAAAACCCCCAAACCCATGTCTGTGTACTGACTGCTATCATGTGAGCACCAGGTCCTCTCCATGTCTCTACACCATTGACCATGTGAAGAGAACAGAGAAAAGGCAGCAGAAAATGCCATTGGATCAAAACTGGATTTTATACTAAACATTAACTCATCCGCCAAGAAGCATTGCTGATAACAGAAGAATGAAAACTATAAAGGAGAACATTCCAGAAAAGCAATGGTTTTCATTATTTCTAGTGAATGTGCATATGTTACTACTACTAATTCCTCCCCTCCCCCCAACCCCGCCCCCAGACAGACGAGGTTTCCCTAATATGTGTACCTATTATGGAAGGACCATCAATTAACCACTCAAGCTACTGCCCATTCATAGAAACAAGCAAACAAGTAAAACCTCACTTATCAAAAAGAAGGCTGATGAAAACAGCCTTTAGTATGCACTTTTAAAGCAAGGAATTATCTGTGGCTTATAAAACTACAACTTGAAAAAAAAAAAAAACTATTAGTATCTGAATTCTTAAACTACCTGGCAAAAATTTTAGGGGAAATGAGAGCTACAGTTTATAAGCAGGATTGCTTAATCAGTTAGATTATCTGATTCTAAGTCCCAAATAACCATTTGTGAGCTAGCTTAGTTCAAATAATAAACGATCAGTTGATAACAGCAGTATTAACATATGTAAAACTCATAAATTGGCTTACTTTTATTCCCTGCTTACTGACTCAGACCAAGTTTGATCATTAGCAGTGAGAGAGATTTCCTATTAATCATGTTTACAAAAGTCTGTGCTTATACCTACATGTGACAGTGCAATTGTGATGCACTTTGTGTAAGAAGGGTCAAAATGCCTTTAGTCTACAGCAAAGACACATGGTCAAAACTGAGATCTTCCAAATAGAGGATGGATGCAGTGGCTTACACGTGTACTCCTAGCACTCTGGGAGGGCAGGTGGATTGCTTGAGCTCAGGAGTTCATGACCAGCCCAAGCAAGAGCGAGACCACATCTCTACTAAAAATAGAAAAAACTAGCTGGGCGTTGAGGCAGCTGCCTACAGTTACAGCTACTCAGGAGGCTGAGGCCAGAGGATCACTTGAGCCCAAAAGTTTAAGGTTGCTGTGAGCTGTGATGACACCAAGGCATTCTACCCAGGGGAACAGAGAGAGACTTTGCCTCAAAAAAAAAAAAAAACTTAATAGGAAAATAAGGAAATATTCTCTTGCTGGAGTTCCTCTGAGAACTACGCCTTCCAAGGTCATCTACATTTATTTCCATTAGACTAAAAACCCTGCTATTTCTCTCTCCCTCCCAATGAACTCTTTTCCTTAACAGTTGTAGGGTAAGACTTTGGCCATGACTGGTCTTTTTATTTCTGTTCCTGTTCTGTCCATGTGGTCACATAAGTAGGAAGTCATGTTTTTTCTCAAGCACTACTGTTAGAGAGAAGAGGCCGCATAAAAAGATTTGCCATCCTCACGGTCTCTAAGAAGTGTTTTTCATCGTTAACTGAATCACTGCTATCCTACGTACAGGCTACTGACATCTGCAGAAAACGTCATTTGGGGCCTACTCACGAGCTTTACAATTCATCGTTCTGAGAGGTGACCTGTACCCAGGTACAACCTTAGGGTCGTGCTGTTTTAATCTTCCTCGAAGGCAGCCGGTACTGAAACCCATCACTGCGCATGCCGTCACCTGCTGACACCTTATTAAAACATCACCTGAAGGATTCAGGAAAACACTTACCTGATTGCACTTGCAGATAAGTGGCCATAGGAGCCACTCGCTGAAGAGCTGCTACGGGAATTGTTGAGAATTGTGACCAAGGAGTTGGGAGACGTCCTTATCATGGTCTGAAGGTCAAAGCTGTGATCAGACAGTGGTGATATGGACAGCGTACGCTTCCGGCTTGGCCTGGCTGACAGCCTAGGGCTGGGGAATCTGGTACCTGTTATGTAAACAGAACAGAACCTGATTACCTGCCTGGGACTCAATACCTGTTCTTCACTGCTACTGACTGTGTGGAAAAAGGGAAGGAGAAAAAGCCAGCAACTTGCGTGACAAGCACCCCTTGTGATCAACTGGCTACAATTGAGGAAATTAGGGAGAAATATTTATCTTCTTGGGACTTACCTCGGGGGAGCTCTGTTTATTAATGTGCAGGCAGAATGATAAATTGCTAAACAAAAGGGAGAGACTTTTATGTGTTATCCCTCTCATTTCTAGTGATTTATGAATCTGACGGCTGCTTAGATATTCCCATCATTAATTCACCACAAGCGACAAAGACAGTGGTTCCCCCAGTTGAAACACACCACCCTCCCCACCCCAACACATACCGTTTTAAGGCATTGAGCCAAAGGGGGGGAAAAATGAATTAAAGTATCCTAAGATAAAAAAATTCACTTTCGTTATGCCCTCATCTACCAGTGACTTCTGGAGTTATCTCCTCCATGGCATCCTCGAAGCCTTACTAAAACAACTTATAAATCCATTACCCTAAGTCAGCGGTTCTCCACTGGGGGCAACTTTGCCCCACAGGGGATATTGGACAACATCTGGAGACTTGGTTGTCACAGCTCAGGGAGCTGCTCTACTGGAATCCAGTGGGTAGAGGCTGGGATGACGAAAACATCCTACCACGAGCAGGGCAGCCCCCCAGAGTAAAGAGTTATCTGACCCTAGGAACACCAAGGTTGAGGACCCCTGCCCGAAATTCCCCTCCATCTAAGAGTATAAATCTCAAGAAACAATGAAAACCTTGGGATGGGTTCGACGCCCACAGCTCAGTGATTAGAGGGCCAGCCACATACACGGAAGCAGGCGTGTTTGAACCCGGCCCAGGCCTACTAAACAACAATGACAACTGCAACAAAAAAATAGCCGGGCGTTGTGGTGGGCACCTGCAGTCCCAGCTACTTAGGAGGCTGAGGCAAGGGAATCACTTAAGCCCAAGAATTAGAGGTTGCTGTGAGCTGTGACGCCACAGCACTCTACCGAGGGTACCATAAGGAGACTCTGTCTCAAATAAATAAATAACACCTTGGGATGTTGTTTATTTACAGATTTCCAAGGGGGAGGAGATGGGAGAACTCTTGTAAGCATGATAGTAAGATCTGATGAGCCTCTAGGGGATTTTAACTCTTCTCTGGACCTTACTTCTCCCACCAGAACTAATAACCTATAGCACATCTACTAGAATTTTTAGTTGTCAAGAAGGTTCCACTAATGGAGTCCTAATCCAGAAGTTAGTAATGCAAACTTAAACGTACGCCAACTTAATAAGATGGCTTTTTCCCTAAAGAGTTAAAAATTAAATGCACATTTGCATTCAAATTTGTTAGACATTAACAAATTCTGGGCTCGGCGCCTGTGGCTCAACGGGCTAAGGCGTCAGCCACGTACACCTGAGCTGGCGGGTTCGAATCCAGCCCAGCCCGCCAAACAACAATGATGGCTGCAACCAAAAAATGGCTGGACGTTGTGGCGGGCGCCTGTGGTCCCAGCTACTTGGGAGGCAGAGGCAAGAGACTCGCTTGAGCCCAGGAACTGGAGGTTGCTGTGAGCTGTGATGCCACAGCACTCTACCCAGGGTGACAGCTTGAGGCTCTGTCTCAAAAAAAAAAAAAAAAAGAAAAAGAAAAAAACATTGTGGTGTAGAGACATTATGTTACCTGCTCAAATCTTAAGAACAAGGTAGCAGAACAATGATTTCCATTGAGACCTAGCTAATTTTCAACCCCAACATCTTACCTATCTTACCAAGGGAAGCAGAGGAAGCAGGAAGAAATGAGAGAAATTATTTGGGGCATGGTATGGTCAAGATAATAAGCTATAATGAGGAGTACAGATAGCATCAGAGTCCTGTGCCTAGAAAAACGGGCATGTACACACAAAATTTCTCGAAAAGTAGACAGGATAGAAGAGTAATTTTTTTGAAATGTGAAACCAGACTTTTGATTTCTGATTCTGCTCATAAAAATCTTAGATATTGCCACTCTGCCCTCACAACTAGTAGATGATGAGACTAATAAATCAATACCCTTATTGGATTCATAAGAAATGTCAGCACACAGGGCAATCCTCTGCTGTCAAGGCTGGTAAGATGGGCAGAGGAATAGAGGTAGTCATGCCTTGCTAGAAGGAAGACTCGCTAGCAGAAACTGTCATAGAAACTATTATACTTTGAGAACAGGAAAATATGAACTACAATAGAAAAATTTCTGGAGGCTGAATAGACAAGTCTGGGTTTAAAATTCCAGGCAAACCAAGTGATATAGGGGAGCCTTTTGGGATTTTTTACCTCCAGGAACTTAAAGAGGTTTTCAAACTAAAGAGAATAAAAGAAATAATAAAAACTATAATTAAAATCAATAAAATTAAAAATAGGAACTCAATTAAGAACATCAAAAAAGCCAAAAGGTATTTCTTTGAAAAGATCAATAAAATCAATAAGCCTCTAGTTAAGCCAATTAATAAAAAAAGACAAAGGTGGGGTGGCCAGTAACATGTGAAAAAAAAGTCTCTGACCTCCCCATTGGTATGCAATTGTTTAAAATTTAATTGTAAGAAAATGACTCAATTAAAAAATTGGGCAAATACCTGAATGAATACCACATCAAGAAGCAAGAAGTTATACATATGGCAAATAAGCATATGAAAAGAGGCTACACATCTTGCATCCTCAGGAAAATGTAAGTTAAAACAATAATAAGATACCCTATACACCTATAAGAATGGCCCAAATCCAGGACATTCAGTCCACCAAGTGCTAACAAGGATATGGAGCAACAGGAACTCTCATTCATTGCTGGTAGGAATGGAAAATGGTACAGAAGCACTGGATGACAGTTGGCAATTTCTTACAAAATTAAACATTCTTTTACCATATGATCCAGTATACTTTTGGTGTTTGCCTAAAGGAGTTGAAGACTTACGTCTAAACAAAAAGCTGCACACAAGTGCTTATAGCAGCTTAATTCTAACTGCCAAAGTTTGGAAGCATGACGTCCATCAGTAAATGGGTAGATGAATAAACCATGGTACATTTACACAATGGAATATTATTTAGTACTACTTAGAAATGAGCTATAAGCTATGAAGACACATAGAGGAATTTAAATGCATATTACTAAGTGAAAAAGCCCATCTGAAAAGGGTGCCTACTGTATGTTTTCAACTCTATGACAATCTTAAAAAGGCAAAACTATGGACACAGTGAAAGCCAGTGTTTTGTGGGGCAGGGGATGAATAGGAAAAGCACAGGAGTCTCAGTGCTATGAAAACACTCTGTATGATATGCTGATGGCGGGTAACATACAATTATACATTTGTCTCAACCCATAGAATATACAACACCAAGAGGGATCCTTAATGTAAACTATGGACTTTGGGTAATAACGATGTGTCCAAATCGGCTCATCAATGGTAACTAATGTACCGCTGTGGTGGAGGATGAGGGTTAATGAGGGCAGTTATGCATGTGTGGGGGAAAGGGTATAATGGGAAATGTCTGTACTTTCCTCCCAATTTTATTGTGAATCTAAAACTGCTGTTAAAAAAAAATACTAATTATACACAACTTTGCAATCATCTGTACTTAAGAAAATTACAAGGTATTTTAATATTTTTCCAGACACTAATTAATTCTGAACAATTACCCAGACTCTTCCTGGCATAGCTCTGTTTGGATCATGTAGACTTTATAGACCTCTCATTTTATATCCAGAGATATACCTTCAACTTTTCTGCTCACCACCCTCATCTAAGCTCAAATAAAATAGACCATATTTAATCAATTAAATAAGGTAAATGTCTTCTGTAAATGACAGACTCAACTGGTTGTCCAATTCTGTAGCCATTCATGGCTCTGTGTCCTAGTAAATGCCCTATTATGATCCAATTTTAGTCACTCTATTTTTCCTTTCACTGGCAATTGAATTATATATTTTTGATGTCAGATTTGACTCTGTTTGCTTTGTGCCACCATTTACCTTTCATCTTTGCTGTTTTCTCCTGCTTCAACTTTGTGCTTCTAACTGCAGTTGGTTCAAATCTCTACAGGGATTTCAGTTGAGTCATTTGGGGCTTATACTTCCACACCTTTCTCAGCAAGTTCAGCGCTGCTAGATAACTTGAAAGCTTCTCTAAGCCTTGTTTTTAGTTCACTAACATTTCCGCCAATTGACTAGTGCCTATGTCAGTGACAGATGTATGGAGCACATTAGCTCTAGGTCTATCTCTGTATGATAAAATATCCCTTTTTTTGGATAGTGCAACACAATGTCTAGAAAGTCAAAAATAAATCAAAAGTTGATAAGTGCTTTCATGTTGAACTGTCCTTAAGTTCCTTCAAGCAGTTCTCTATAATATCACAAAATTTCCTCGATCCAGGGTGAAACAGTCTACAAAGGGGGTCAGGCAGTCACTTTGCACAAAGGACTTTGTTTTTGAAACACAGAGATATTTCAACCTAGCTTCTTCTTCATGAACAGCCAGGAAATTCGAGTCATAGCACCACACATCTGTGGTCCCAGGATAAATACATATGCACCCACAATCATAGCCTGCAAAATACAGGGCCTTCTACTATAAATTGTTGGAGTGACTTATTTAACAGCTCTCTGAGAGTCATCATGATAAAATGGTGATGGTAACCGATATGAACTGAAAGTGTTATTGTAGCAAATAACGGAGGTAATTTATGTAAGCAGTAACCACACTGCCTGTAAGTTTTGTAAAAGTTTTCGGTAAGTTTCACAGTTAGTTTTTACTATTATGTTCATATATTCAAACACCCATCTGAATTGGTTTAAATAAGAAAAATGTAGACTTTTATGTTTTCAAAAATAATGACAATAGGTACTAACCTCAGAAAATATATTAAAGTGATAGGATTGGGGCAACAATGCAAAGAATCAAAACATTTAATACTGGCTCAGTGCCTGTGGCTCAAGCGACTAAGGCGCCAGCCACATACACCTGAGCTGGCGGATTTGAATCCAACCTAGGCCCACCAAACAACAATGACAGCTGCAACCCACAAATAGCCAGATGTTGTGGCAGGCTCCGATAGTCCCAGCTACTTGGGACGCAGAGGCAGGAGAATCGCTTGAGCCCAGGAGTTGGAGGCTGCTGTGAGCTGTGATGCCATAGCACTCTACCAGGGTGACAGCTTAAGGCTCAGTCAAAAAAAAAAAAAAAAAAGATTTAATACTATTATAAAAAGGTTCTATTGAACAGATGAGGAAAAAAGTTTGTTTTTAAGTATACGAAAATTCTTTCTTCCACTCACTGAACACCAATTTCTAAACATTGTGATTAAGGAATGGAGTACATGGGGTTCAACTGCTTGGGTTGAACCTTTCTTCAGCCTTGATCTTGACCAACATTGGCTGTGGGACTTCAGATAAGTTCCTTAATCCATTTTTGTCTCAGTTGTGCTCATTGCTACTGGAGTGGCCAAGATACACACACACACATATATACAAATACTACATTTACATGGTCTGACAATTACATTCATGAATGCATTCTAGAAAAATTGCTACCTCATTGCTGAATATCACTATGGTCCCCTTCAAAGAACTCCCCTTGGGAAACTATGCCCTGATGCCAGCACCTACTCCATGCTCAAAAGCAATTTTGGAGCTCTTTTCCTAGAATGGCAATTATAGCTGTCATTGTATTACCCTTGAAAATCATCAAAATGTCTTCCTTTTAATTTTTTTTTTATCCCCAGTTAAAGAAAAAAGTCATTGGGGGCAGTGCCTGTGGGTCAGTGCCAGCCCCATATACTGAGGGTGGCGGGTTCAAACCCAACTCCTGCCAAACTGCAACAAAAAATAGCTGGGCATTGTGGTGGGTGCCTGTGGTCCCAGGTACTCAGAAGGCTGAGGCAAGAGAATTGCTGAAGCCCAGGAGTTGGAGGTTGCTATGAGCTGTGATGCCACAGCACTCTACTGAGGGCGACAAAATTGAGACTCCATCTCTAAAAAAAAAAAAAAAAAAAATACAGAAAAAGTCATTGGGGGTAAGATCAGGTAAATAGAGAGAGTGTTCCCACACAGCTATTTGTTTACTGACTAAAAATTCCCTTACAAACAGTAGCATGTTTATTCATTATTTTGGTCCTTATTTTGTGAAGGAAACAAGCACCAGACAACTGTAGTTGGCCATCTTGCTGATGTCTCTCCAAAACAGATTTCTTTTAAGTTTTTAGAAATATAATGGACAAATAATATTAATTGTCAGAGCTCATATAGCCTCTTGTTGAACTGATCACTTCTCTATTGCTTTTACAATTTTTCTTTTGTTTCAGCTTTTTTTTTTTACTTAAACATCTATTTGATCTAAAATGACAATGACTACTGCTCACATTAGTCTCCACTTATGTTTCCATCCCTTCAATTCAGTCTATGTTTTGAATAGCAATTAAATGAGTCTCTTAGGCAGGGTAGAGTTGGTTCTTGGTTTTTTGTTGTTGTTGTTGTTTGTTTGTTTATTTGTTTTAATTTATTGTATAGGATTCACTGAGGGTACAAAAAAATTAGGTTACACTGATTGAGTTTTTTAGGTAAAGTCCTTCTTATTATTGTGTTCTGCCCCCAAGAGGTGTACCATACACCATAACTCCATATCCCTGATCCTTCCCCTTTCCCTGATCCCTCATTTCCCTACCCCCACTTCACTTGCATTAGCTCACCTACTGCCTTCATATTATAATTGAGTATATTGCATTCATGCTTCTCTGTTCTTGTGATGCTTTACTAAGAAGAATGTGTTCCACCTCATCCGGGTAAATACAAAAGATGTAAATCTCCATCTCTTTTGATGGCTGAATATTATTCCATGGTATACATATACCACAGCTTGTTAATGCATTCCTAGGCATTTAGGTTGTTTCCCCAATTTGGCAATTGTAAGTTGAGCTGCAATTAACAGTCTAGTACAAATGTTCTTCTAATAAAAGGATCTTTTTTGTAGTAGGTAGATGCCTAGTAATGGGATTGCAGAATCAAATGGGAGGTCTAATTTCAGTTCTTGGAGAATTCTCCGTACTTCCAAAAAGTCTGTATTAGTTTGTGCTCCCACCAGCAGTGTAAAAGTGTTCTCTTCCCTCCATATCCACACCTTCATCTGCAGGTTTGAGACTGTAATGTGGGCCATTCTAACTGGGGTTAGGTGATAGGTAGTTTTGATTTGCATTTCTTGGATGATTAGGGATGTTGAGCATTTTATCATGGTTGGTAGCTATTTGTCTATCTTTGTTAGAGAAGGTTCTATTCATATCTCTTGCCCAGTGACATATGGAATTGATTCCTTTTTTGTTGATTAATAGGGGTTCTCAATTAGAGAACTATAGACCCTAGTTATCAAGATTTTGTCTGATTCATAATAAGCAAATATTTTTTTCCCATTCTGAAGGTTGTCTATTTGCTTTGGTTGTTGTTTCCTTAGCTGTACAGAAGCTTTTCAGTTTAATTAAGTCCCATTTGTTTATTTTTGTTGTTGTTGCAATTGCCACTGAAGTCTTCTTCATAAAATCTGTCTCCAGGCCAATATCTTCAAGTTTTTTCTCCACACTTCCTTCAAGGATTTTTATTGTTTCATGTCGTAGATTTAAATTTTTATCCATCTTGAATAAATTTTTGTAAGTGCTGAGAGATGTGGGTCTAGTGTCAATCTTTTACGTGTGGTTATCCTGTTCTCCCAAACCATTTATTGAATAGGGATTCTTTCCCCCAGTGTATGTTCTTGTTTGGTTTATCAAAGATCAGTTTACTGTAAGATATTAGTTTCATCTCATGGTTTCTATTCAGTTCCAGATGTCAGTATCTCTAATTTTGTGCCAGTACCATCCGATTTTGATCACTGTCGCCTTTTAGTATAGCTGAAAGTCTAGTAGGGTAATATTCCCAGTTCTGTTTTTATTACTTAGAATTGCCTTGACTATATGGGATTTCTTCTGGTTCCAGACGGAATGAAGAATTACCTTTTCCAAATCTTGAAAGTATAACATTGGTATTTTAATGGGGATTATAGTGAATCTGTAAATTGCTTAGGGAAGTACAGACATTTTGACAATGTTGATTCTTCCCAGCCATGGGCATGGTATGTTCTTCCATTTGTTAATATCCTCTGCTATTTCTTTTCTTAGGTTTTCATAGTTTTCTTTGTAGAAATCCTTCACCTCTTTTGTTATGTATATTCCTAGGTATTTCATTTTCTTTGAAACTACTGTGAAGAGAATTGTGCCTTTGATTACCTATTTGACTCAGCTGTTTTTGGCATATACAAAGGCTACTGATTTGTGGACATTGATGTTATATCCTGAGACACTGCTGTATTTTTTGGTGACTTCTAGGAGTCTTGTGGTTGAGTCTTTGGGGTTCTCTAAGTATGAGACCATATCATGGGCAAAGTGAGAGTTTGACTTCCTCTGCCCCCATTTGGATGCCCTTTATTTCCTTCTCTTGCCTGATTGTATTGGCTAGCACTTCCAGCACTATGTTGAATAGTAGTGACGATAGAGGACAATCTTGTATGGCTCCAGTTCTAAGTGGAAAAGAATTCAGCTTTACTCCATTCTGTATAATATCAGTAGATGGTTTTGATCAGTTTAAGAAATGTGCTACTTATGCCTATATTCTTCAATGTTCTAATGAGAAAAGGATACTGAATTTTATCAAATTCTTTTTCTGCAGCTATTGAGAGGATCATATGTTCTTTGTTTTTGCTTCTGTTGATACAGTGAATAATGTTTATGGACTTGCATATATTAAACCAGCCCTGCATCCCTGGGACAAAACCTACTTGATCATGATGAATGATTTTTTAATGTGTAGCTGTAATCTATTAGCTAGAATTTTACTGAGAATTTTTGCATTTGTATTAATTATAGAAATTGGTCTGTAGGTCTCCTTTTTAGTTGTTTTTTTTCCTGGTTTTGATATCAGGGTGATGTTTGGTTCATGGGACATGTGGGGGAAGATTCCTTCCTTCTCAAATGTTTGGAATAATTTCTGTAGTATGGTTTATCACTTCTTTGAAAGTTTGATAGAATTCTAGTGTGAAGCCATCTAGACCAGGGCATTGTTTTTGTCAGGAGATTTTTTATTGTTTCTTCAATTTCAGTTCTTGAAATTGGTCTGTTTAAGAGATCTGCTTCTTCATGGTTAAGTATAGGAAGAAGGTATGATTCCAGGTATTGATCCATTTCCTCCACATTGTCAAATTTCTGGGAATAGAATTTCATGTAGTACTCAGAGATAATCTCTTGTATCCTTGTGCAATCTCCCCCTCCATTGTGTCTGATTGAGGTTACTAGAGATTTTAGTTTTCTGTTTCTAGTTCATCTGGCAAAAGGTTTATCAATTTGATTCATTGTTCAAAAAAACCAACTTTTTGCTTCATTACTTTTCTGAATGATTCTTTTATTTTAACTTTCATTAATCTCTGATTTAATTTCAGTCATTTCTTTTCTTCTGCTGGGTTTGGAATTAGATTGCTCTTCCTTTCCCAATTCCATACTATGGTTCATAAGTTTGCTGATGCGCTCTCTTTCTGTTTTTTGACTATTGGCATCTAAGGTGATAAATGGTCCTCTTAACACTGCTTTTGCTGTATCCCACGTTTTGATAACTTATATCTTCATTTGTGTTTGAAGAATTTAATGATTTCCTCTTTTATCTCTTCTTTAACCCAACTATCATTCAGCATAAGGTTGTTTAATCTCCAAGTCTTTATTCAGGGTTGAACATTTTTGTTGGAGTTGAGTTCCACCTTGATTGCCTTGTGGTCTGAGAAAATATAAGGTATAATTTCTATTCTAATTTTTCTAAGGTTTGATTTATATCCTAGAATGTGGTCAACTTTGGAGTATGTACCATGGGCTGACAAGAAAAATGTATATTCTTTAGCTTTAGGATGGTGTGTTATATGTATATCTATTAATCCCATTTGTTCTAGGGTCACATTTAATTCCTTTGTATCTTTATTTACTTTCTATTTAAAGGATCAGTCCAATTGTGTCAGAGGGGTGTTAAAGACCCCAGCTGTTACAGTGTTATGGGATATCATATTGCTCAGACCCATCATGGTCTGTTTCACAAATCTGGGAGTAGTTAAGTTGGGTACATAAATATTTAAAATTGAAATGTCTTCTTGTTGTATTGTTCCTTTGACCAATATAAAGTGTCCATATTTGTCTTTCTTATCTTTAGTTGCTTTAAATCTGCTTATATCTGAAAATAAGATTGCAACCCTCCTTTTTATTGATTTCCATTTGCTTGAAATACTGTTTTCCATCCTTTAACCCTGAGTCTGCATTTCTCTTTCAAGGCAAGGTGTGTCTCCTGGAGATAGCATATAGATGGCTTGTGCTTGTTTATCCAATCAGCCAGCCTGTGCCTCTTCAGTGGTGAATTCAGTCCATTGACATTTATTGAGAGAATTAGTAAATGTGGTGGAGTTCTATTTATCTTATTTTGTGCAAGTCCATTGTACAGTTTTATCTTTTGTGCCATTGTGGAAGCTAAGGTTTGACCTTTACCTTTGCGGGTGGTCTATTGCTATGGTCAGTGTTGAGAATAGATCTAAGTATTACTTTTAGAGCTAGTCTTGTTGTGGCAAATTTCCTCTGTCCTTGTATACCTGCAAAATGTTTGATTTCTCCATCAATTTTGAAGCTTAGTTTAGTAAGATACAGAATTCTGGGCTGAAAATTGTTTCATTTAAGAATGTTGAAGGTGGATGACCATGCTCTTCTGGCTTGGAAAGTTTCTGTTGAAAAGTCTGCTCTCTTCCTAATGGCTCTGCTTCTATGGGTCAGTTGCCACTTACTCCTGGCTGCTTACAGAGTTTTTTCTTCCATCTTGATTTTGGACAGTATCATAACAATGTGTCCTGGAGAAGCTCTGTTTAAGTTGAGATGACTCAGGGTTCAATATCCATCTGAAAGGAGTGTATCAGGGTCTTTAGTAAACCTTGGGAATTTTTCATTTATGATAGTTTCCAGTAGGGCTTCCATTCCTTTGGGACAATCTTCTTCCCCTTCAGTAATCTCTATTATATGTAATTTTGAACACTTCGTGGAGTTTGGTAGTTCTCTAAGAGCCTGTTCTGCTTTCTCTCTCTTCTTTTTTGCCTCTTACCTACCTGGGTTAACTCAAAAACTTTATCCTCTCTCTCTGAAGGTCTTTCTTCTCCATGGTCTAACCTATTTTTGATACTTTCGGCTGCATCTTTACATTCCCTGATTTTCTCCTTCATTTTCTTAAGCTCTGCCATATCCTTTGTATATTCTACAGATCTCTCACCATCTTTTGGTTGTCTTTCCATATTCTTGTCCATTACTTTTATTGTCTTTAACATCCATTGTTGCGTGACCAGAGACACGAGGGGCTGCAGCTTTGCCTCAAGTGTAAATTCGCTCTGTAATGTTAAGAAGGGGTGCACAAGAAGCAGGCTACAAGCTCTGTTGTGGCATGTAGCAAATTAACTTTATTTCTGACCACCTTATATACATTGGCAGTCAGGTGCACACTTAATCTATGATTTACAATATTCACCATTATCTAATTTCCTTTATCTAACTCTAAACCTAAGTGGCAGACATCATATCTGCAAACCAGCACAGTGCTCTTTTACCTTAACTCCTTGTAAATGAGCCTCAGCTTTTGTGTAAGAAATCTACATACAAATAAGAGAGACAGAGCTATAGGGGAACTGCTTTCTGAAACTCCTCATG